>CAUYSK010025488.1:0-50305 GCA_963575035.1 Avahi laniger | reverse complement strand
GGGGGGCGCCACATGCAGTCGGGCAGGCGCTGTCGCTCTGTGAGCTGGGGCCTCCCTGGTCAGAGCCCCCACCATGGCCTCCCTGGCCACAGCCTGGGCAGGGCCTCCGAGACCACCTATCCCCTGTCACCCCGTCCACGTGCAGGTGGGGACACTGAGGGACATGCCCCAGGGAGAGTTGGTGGCATTAGCCCTCCCCTGCTGTCTGGTTCCTTGGTCATCCAAAGCGCCTGAGTGTATAACCCCTCCCCCAGCAGAGCAGCACAGGGTGGACGGGCCGGGCCGCCCCGTGGGGAGCTGCAGCTCGAGTGGTGCTGGGAACCTGCCACCTGCACCTTCTCTTAAGCCGGATTGTTTGGGGTGTGTGGCCGGGTGCGACGCAGTTTATTCAAGGCTGAGCACTCGCCGCCTTTGTGACAGAGCCGGGGCGTCCTCACGCTCCTCCGATGAAAGAAAGGCCACCCCACCTTTTGCCTAAACATCGTCAAGGCCAGCCTCGAATCCTGGTGCTGGGGGAGCTTTCTCCCCGCTAGGGCTGTGCAATAGTCCGAGAGCACAGGGCTTAGAGTCCCTGAAGTCTGGGGAAAGGCAGCCTCCACAGCTGGGGCAGACTTTAGCGTTTTTAGACCACAAAGGAACACGACACCGGGAGGCTGGGCCCTGTAAATTGGGGGCACGTCTGGCCCTTGGTCCCCACCCTGGGCTGCCACTCTGGGAGGCAGCTCACAGCAGCCTAAACCCAGCACGAACGGCCTAACGAGCCAGGCCATCCAAGTGAGGAGACAGCACCCGGACCCTCAGCACCCGGGCCAGCAGCCTTCCAGAAGCTTCCATGAGAAGGGACTCACCCGTCCATCCACAGGGCAGGGCTTCACAGAGGAGCTGGGGAAGTACCCTGACTTTCTGGTTTGCACCAGGCGGCCCTGAAAGAGGAGGGGGCGTCGGGAAAAGCACCAGGCCTGGACATGGGAGTGGGGCCATCTGAGGTGCCCTCGCCAACCCCGTTCCCAACACAGCTGTTACAGCCGACACATCACTGCCCTCAGCTGACCCGGTCACTGATCTGGGCAGGGAGGTGACGCAGTATCCCCTTTTATAGATGAGAACACTGAGGCCCAGCCCATTAGCACAGCACCGGGCAGCGCTGCTCTTGCCTGGGGCGGGGGACGGGACAGGAGGAGACTTTGCACGGCACAGTCCCCTCCTGCGCCCGCCGAGTCCCCAATCGTGTGTGTGTGCACGTGCGCACGTGGTCTGGTGCGACACACTCGTGGCTGAACGTGGACTGATAACGACCAAGGCAGAACAGCCACGGCCATGAGAGTCCTAACACAGACACTGAGCAGCATTCGGCTCTAACATCAGCCCCCGGGAGGGAGCCCGGCTGGCGAGGTGCCCCTGAGCCCCCAGGGCTCGGCGGAGGTGCCCAGGAGTGGCAGGTGCTAGGGGACAGGTCCACCGCCGCCGCAAAGGGCTCTGCTTCTGTGGGCCTCGTAAACGGAACACGGAACTCCTGGTTTGGACCTGTAAACTGCACTACATCCATGTCATCTGTGCCCACGTCTGTCACCCTCCCCCACACATGGCCTCTGGGGGCAGGCAGTGACAGTGCCTGGTGGCCCCACGGTCGTGCACAAGGCTGCCTGAACTGAGAGGGGGAAGGGTGGGCATGACGTGGCTGGAGCAGAGCCCTGGGACACGCAGAGGCCGGAAGACGAGGCGGATAGGGAAGGGCCTTGGCGCGGGCAGGAGGTGCCCTCCCGTGAAGGGACGCTGCACTGCCTGCCACACAAGGCTCCCCAGGGACGACCAGGCGAGGGCTGGCCCCGTATCCACGCCACGGCGCAGGGCACAGGCAGCAAAGGCCTCGCTGAGCCCCCTGCTTCTCTTCACCCCCCACCTGCCTCTGCCCAGGCACAGGGAGAGGAGCCCCCACCCTCCCAGGCCAGGGCCCAGTACCCACCTCCCACCACTGGGACTCGGGGTCTCCTCTCAGCAGCTCGATCACGTCCCCCGTCTGGAAGGTCAGCACAGGCTTCCCGGGAGGAGCTGGGTTGCCATGGTAATTCTGCACGGCCACCATCTTGGGACCTGTGGGGACAGGCGGGGTGGGGGCAGCTCACCCAGTGACTTCGTCCTGGCTGGCAGCCACCCATCAGCAAACTCGGCCTCCGTCTGGGGGAGCTCTTTAGCGAGAGACACTCCCAGCACACCCAAGCCCGAATCATCCCTCCCTAAGTTCCTCCCATAAGGTGCCCGTGACTTTTTGACAAATGTTGTAAGTAAATGTATGTGATAAACAGATTCAGGCTGTCACTGTGGTCACAGCAGCTTACTTCCAAAGGGCACATCACGTGCCATCTTCTAAACACCTGTCCAGCCTGGGACCCGCGGAGCAGAGGACGAGGGACCCCGCGGCCCCAGACAGGCTGACAAGGCCGCACGGCTGGTCAAAGATCACTCAGGGGCTGCAACGGGTTCCTGGCTGAGCCCCCAGAGGACCTGCAGTGGCTCTCGGGTGGACCTGGCTCTGCCCCCGCCCTGCCCTGAGGCGCTCAAAGAGTCGGGTATCCCCACACCCGACTCCCGCCAGCAGTAGCAGCAGCGGGTTTTGTTTTTCCCTGGAGAAGGTGGGATTTTATCCAGCCTGCCTGGATTGCCCTGAGGTTTCACAGACCACGACGCCTTCCATACTCAGAATGGAACAGCCGCGTTCCCACCGTGGGACCCAAAGCAAGGGGGAGGAAATGGCCGAATGACAGCAATGCGCGCTGACGCCTGCTCTGTCAGGGGCTCTGGGCCGCAGCCAGGTGCCACTCCCTGGGTTGAAGGACCCTGACCGCATACAGGCTGGGCCCTGTCCCCATGTCCCCGCACGGCTGTACCAGACACTCTCAGGGAGGCAGCCACGGAGGCGGGAGAGGCAGGAGGGAGGGGCCGCAAGGCGGGACACGTTCTGGGAGTCGCGAGCGGAGGACGGCGGAGCAGAGCCCGCAGCACCGGCCAAGCCCAGGCCCGGCTCCCAGGGGACCAGTGACATGGGGATAGCAGGGGCCAAGTCCAGCATGCTCACCTGGTCCCGCTCCAGAGGCATCCTGTGAGGACAAGGACAGAGGACGGTGATGAGGGACAGCTGCTCCCTGACCTCCGACCCCAGCACTGGCCCTACCTGTCCCCATGCATTCCCAGCTAGAGGTCAAGGCAGGGAGCTGGGGGGCTCTGCTTCCCTGTGCGACACCCCTCTCAGTATCCTCAGGGACACCCTCCACCTCTGCGCAGCTCCCCTCCCAGGAGGACACACAGTCTCCCTCTCCTCCAGGAAGCCTGCCCTGACCATCCCCAAGCCTGGGGCTTGAGGTCTCTGTCTGGGTCTCTCCTCCAGAGGCATCTCTGCGCCCACGTGGGGCCTGGCAAGTGCCCCTTAAATGCTGGTTCATTTGGACCCTGCAGCTCGGGGAGACATAAAGTCCCTATAAGCAAATTCGGTGACTTCATCCCCATATCAGCCACACCGAGGGCTTGGAGCCACACGGGGACTTGGGGGTGGAGGATGGCACATGCCCAGAGCTGCATCCATAGTCTCAAGCAGGACTGGGGAGGGGGCAGCTGGGACAAGAAGATACCACCGGGGCCCAGGACATCCACGAAGGAAAACAGAGGCCTCTTGTGACCCGCAGCGGCTCGTCCAAACCAGCGCGTGAGCGGTGAGAGCTGAACACTGATCTTTCTGGCTCCGGGCACACACCCGTGGGGGGAAGAGGGGGGAGGGGCAGTTTGGGGGACTTACCAGGTCTGCCGGAGAACCTGGAAAGGAAGTGAGGCGGGTGTGAGGGGAGCCGCGACACCGGGCACCATGGCGGCTCCCACTCATGCCGACGGGAGCGCCTGGGCCGAGCCTGACTGTGAACGAGCCAAGCGTCCAGGCCGTTACTGGGGACGTGGATTACGGATGTGCAGACCCGAGCTCACGGCTGAGTCCCTCAATTATCTCTGACAGTACATTCTGAGCTCTGGATTTAGAGGCCCACAGGGAGCTCAGGGGGGTGGCAGCCCCGAGATGGCAAACAGTTGTCCCCGCCTAGGCCAGCTGTGTGGGGGGCAGCAGCTGCCTCATCACCAGGTGGCAATGGGGCTCACAGGGCAGATAGATGTCCACAATCGATTAGTGATGTCTGCTGGGGCAGGTGACGGGGAGGTGTGGTGCACATGCCACCTGTCTGCTGTCCTTGCCTTGGACACAGGCGCCCACATGCCCAAGGACTCAGGGTACCTCTGCTGGTCGGACGGAAGGCAAACGCTCCAAAGATTCCATCTGCTGAGCGGGCCTGCCACCCCACCGCCAGACAAAGCAAGAACTACAATGGCCAGCACATGTGGCAGATGTGACCTAACGCCACCTAACACACACAGGTGCAGGCTGTTCTGTGCCAACATACGCATCCAACGGACACAGGGACACAGAGGCTGCAGGTCTGTGGACAGGGGAACAGAGAGGCAGGCTGTGAGGCAGGGTCACCTGTGAGCGGGCACGGCCAGGGACACAGGCAGGTACTCACTGATCTTGCAGGGAGGCATCGCCTCCAGGCACTCCTTGTGCGCCCCGACGCCGCACTTGGTGCACAGGTAACCCTGGTAGAAAGTGCCCCTGCACGGGGTAGGGCAGCGGGAGGTGAGGCTGCATCCTGGTCTTCGGTCAAGGTCAGGGTCCCTGTCCCCACCCTTAGTCCCCTCTGGCTGTCTGCCTTGCAGGGCTTTCCCCACTGGGACGTCCTCCAGGTTGGCTCTCCACTGCCCACAGTGTCCCTGGGCACTCAGGGACAATCGTCTCCTGGCTAGATCTGAAACCCCAATGGGCCTGACGCTGGAGGGACACCCCCCAGCCCCTTGGGGCCTGATACGGGGCCCAGCGTGGGGAAGGAGGGACGAAGACCTGGGACGGATGCGGTGCTGAGCTCTGGGGGGGTCCCGCACCTGAGGAACATTTTGCAGGCTTTGCAGTTGGTGGTCTTGTCAAACGTGTACATCTGGAAGCTGTGGTGGTTGGCGTTGGCCTTGTCTGGCTTGATGTTTGACCTGGCCAGGCAAAGAGCAGGAGCTGTGTTTGCACACTCCTGAGTCCCACGGACGTGGTCACTACCCCGGGAACCAGCCAGCCTCGGAACCCGGCTGTGCAGTAGGGACCTGGACGCCAAGCCTGGCTCTGCCCCCCACACCCGGCAGACTCAGGGCCCAGACTCCCCGCAGGCAGGAGAGCCAGGGTGGGAGCCTTAACATTAAGCCGGGTGGGCACAAGAGAACCTTCCAGTGAGGGTAACAGTCTAACGTCTTGATAGGGCTGGGCGTGGGCGGGTACGGGCGTTGGCCGGAACTCAGCAGTTGTAAACTTAAGGTTTGTGCACTTCACTGTACATGAGCTTGACATTTCAAATGCTAAGCAGATACCGGCTCTAGCTCCTGATGGGCCCCCTGGGTACTGGTGGGCCACCCCGATGTCTGCGACTCACTCTGACACAGACGAGTTGTCAGACAGCCAAGGCCACGTGGGCGACACTGACCAGCAACAGCGCCAGACGCAGACGGGCCCGCGGTGAGGTGGTAGGTGCTCACCATGACATTCCCTCAACTTCCACAATAGAATGTTTGGGAGCAAGAAACTGAGGGCCCCAGTGCTGCTCACACAGCTTGGGAACAGACGAGCTGGCTGCCACCGACCCAGTGCCAGGCGCCAACCCGCTGCATCCTGAGGACCCTGTTTGACCCTCCCCACGAAGGGCTGGGCCCCCTTCACACCTCCTTCCACCAGGAGGAAGGGCCAGGCAGGGAGTCCACCTGCCCACAGCGCCCAGGCGCAAGCCCCTATGCCGGCCGCTCTGGCCTCCGGGCCCAGTGTGCCCAGGGAGCCCATCAGGCTCCTTTCTCTGTTTTACGTGGGAATGCAGGGTGTCCTCCATTTCATGGAAAACCAGTTCTGTGGCTTTCAAAAAGAGGTGACGCGCCACCAGCCTGCAAGGCCCTAAAGATCAGGGTCACAGGAGTCCTCTGGCATCATGGCCACCCCTGGCCCGTCAATGCTCTGCTGGTCAGGTGTGCGGGGCTCAGCCTCCAGGAAGGCCAAGCCCATTCCAGCAGGGGACGGGGCCCGCCTGGGACAGGCTGCGGCAGATGAGGACCCTCTGCTCCAGGTGGACTGCCAGATGCGGGCAGGCAGGCTGGAGTCCAGGGCTGCTGGCGACAGTCTCCGCCTCTGGCATTCCAACTCCGCCTCCCGCCACCCCTGCGCCAAGAGGGTCAGCAGAGCGCATCCAGCCAGGCTTCCAACCCCCCACGCCGCACATCTGGGGGGCCGGGGGCTGCGTCCCGGCACTCACATGGCCATCTCAAACTGCTCCATCCACTTCCTCTTCATGTCTTCCGTCTTGCAGAAAAACTGGAAGCCTTGCTTTCCTTGAAGGTGAATCAGGTAGAAGCCATAGGACCACTGCAGGGGGACAGGGACACGCTCGCAACTGGGACAGCTTTGGGCACATTGGTATGTGCACACATGCATGCTTCCCTGTGCTGCGTGTGCACACACGTGTGCGTGTGCATATGCACAGGCACAGGTGCCTTGCCTGGGTGAATACGTGTTCTCACGTGCATGCACATACATCTTAATGGCACCATATGTGCACACATATATGCAAGTGCATGCACACGAGTGCCTGTGCTCACACCCTCTCCTGTGTGAGTATATGCACTTGCACATGCATGCCAGTGTGCTCTCATGTGTGCACGTACGTGTATATGTTCTTGTGCTTGCACGTGTGACTATGCACATGCGCTGTGACTGAATGTATACACTGTTCTCATGCCTGCACACACTTGTGTTTGATCCTGCATGTGCACCTGTGCCTCTGTCCACGTGCTCTCGCATGTGCACATGCATATACATGGGGATGTCTGCACTGCTTCCAATGCCTGTGTGCAAGGGTGCTCCGCTGTGCGCAGACGTACATGCGTGTGTAAGTGGGGCAGGTCCCCAGGGAGCCTGTGCTCTGGAACTTGCCCAGGGCCCTGCCACAGTCCAGCTGGCCACTTTCACTTCCTAAACGAGATGCTAAAGACGCTCCTCTGAGGTAAACAACACAACAACAAGGCGGGAGATGGCCCTGGGCAGGCGCCCTGTCACTGCCCTCCCCTGCCACAGCAGGCCTGGCCCTCTCTCGGGAAGAGGCTCTCAGGGACCAGGAAGGGTTTGGAAAGTCAGAGCCCACTGGGTTAGAAAAGATGGAGGGGGAGAGGGAGGCAGGGAGGAGGCAGGGAGGAGGGAGAGGGAAGGCAGGGGAGGCCTGAAAGAACACAGAAAAGCAAAGAGGCTGACGGGCCGGAGAGGTCAAGGAACCCCGACAGGCTCTCGGTCAACCTCTGCCCCTTGACCTCCAGGGACTGGGGGTGGATGGGGCTTTGTTTCCCACTCTCCGTAATGGGCAAATTTTTAACCACAGGTACACATCATTTCATAACTAAGAGACCGAGGACAGTGACCTTCCATCTTTGAAGGAAGAAAAGAAAGAACGGAGGGGAGGAAGAGGGGAGAAAACTGGCCGCGGGACCGCGTGGGGCGGCAAGGTCAGGCCGGGCAGCGGGGCCTGGCACGGTGCTTACCATTTTCCCGTGAGCCTGGGCGGCATGAGCAGGGGAGGAAGGGGAGAGAGGTCAGCGAGAGGCCTGGCCCCGCAGGGTGCTGGCTGTGCCACGTGGGGTGCCCAGGAAAGGGCGATCCTCCCGGAGAGGCAGGTTCCAGCGGCTGGGACCCAGGAGGCCACGTCCTCAGGCCACTGCCTCTTGGCCCCGTCACTTGTTTTGGACATCAGGACCCTACAGCTCCCCAGGTCCTGCACGAGGGGCCTGCACCCTGCACTGCATACTCCAAACCTGGAGTTCCAGCGTGTGGGCTCTTGGACCCACACCCAGCCAGGACCACGCAGGGGCCGCTCAGCGCCTGGTGCAGGAGCCTTGGCAGGACAAGACTGAACCAGAGAGGGAGGCAGCGCGCCCCTGCAACCGTGGCCACACCCCTGCACCCACGGCCCCGCCCCTACAGCTATGGGCCCAGCCCCTGCACATCAGAGCTTTTGACAGGCCACAGCCAGGCCCACACACAGCCCTCTTCCAAACAGGGCAGAGATGGAAAGGGGAGAGGAAGGCCCCTGGCTACAAGGGACAGCATAGGCTGGAGTCAGGTTGGTCAAGGTCGAAAGGCCCACTCTCATTACAGGCCTTATGCAGGGCCTCTCCCTCCTCTGCCTCAGTCTCTCCACTGGGGAGCCGGTATCCTGATCGTGCCGACCCCCGGGGAGAACTGGCCCGGCACAGGGCAGCCAGCATGAGCAGCAGTCACAATGACACGGTGACACCTGAGGGAGGCCTTCTGTCCGCCCCCGCCCACTGGTCAGTGCACGTCAACTCATTTCGCCTGGGCTGGGACCCAGCCAAGGCCACCCAGCTGCCCCTGGCCGGCGTGTCTGCAGGGCCCACCTTCTTGATGTCCTTGTTGTTCATGGGGTCGTCTGTCATCTTGTGGAAGAGCAGCTCGATGATCTCCTTCAGCTCGTAGCTGTAGCCCCTCCGTTTGCAGACAATGACCACCTTGTCAAACAGGAACAGGTACCTGGCCGGCCGGTGCGACCAGGGCCTGTCAGCTCACCGGCACCTGCTGCTCGGAGGCGCAGCACAGCCAGCGTGTGCCTACTGCCCCGCAACAGGCTGGGCCTTGGAGCCTTCGCACACGCCGCTGCTCCTCAGGGCGAGCCCCGCCCCTGCCTGGCCCGTCCACTAACCGGTCAGTCTGGCTGCCGGTGTCGCTCCCCCAGGAAGCCCTCCCGGCCCCCACCAGTGACAGGCTGGTCCGCAGCCCTTCAAAGGGGCGTCTCCCGGACATAGGCTGTCCTTACAGCACTGGCCCCCGAGGGTCACAACCAGGTCACATCTCTACCCCCCACTAGACCGGGGGCCCCCGAGAAGGCAGGACCTGTATCTGCCATGGCCCCAGCCCCAGCCCTCGCACACGTAGGTGCACACAGAGGACACGGAGCAAGCACGGACCGCGCCGGCGTGTCCCAGCCTCCCGGACACCTGCCCAAACCCTCCCCGCAGACCTCGGCACAGAGCTCAGCCGGCCACTCTGCGTCTGTCTTGGCCCCTGCAGACTGAGAGACTGCAGGGGCCAGCCCTGCTCTCGCTGTCCCCACCCAGCGCCCGCCACAGGCAGGGCAGCCCCACCCCGTGGCAGCCGCTCACTGACGCAGCTCCCTGACGCTCTCAAAGAAAGGAAGGAAGCGATTAAAACTGAACAACACAAAGCCGCCAGGCCGGCCGCTCCTTCCCCAGGAAGGCCCTGTTTCCAGAACCACTTAGGAGCAGGGCTCCTGGGAATGCAGTGCCAGATTGCCATGGGACGCCAGTCGGCCCCGCGGCCACTGATCCCCACTCTGCTCACCTGTCTTGCTTGGTGTGGTTGACTATGGACCTGACTTTGAGCTCCCCATCGATCTTCGGCCTTCCGAATTCCTCCAGTTTCACTTGCTAGAAAAGACAGGCAGAGGCCGTCAGCATAGTTCTCTGTCCTCTCAGCACGGAGCAAGGGCAGGTGCACACACGCCCGCTGCGGTCTCCACAGAAACCAGAGGGGGACAAAGGAAAATCAACCCAGTGGTCCCCGGCTGGTGCGTAGACTAGGGGTGCAGAAGCTGCAGGCAGAACAGGTCCTGGGGCCTCGGACCCCTCCCTGGCCAGCCCGCAGAGGACACCCCGCAGCTCTGGGAACCAAGAGACCAACGGCGCGGTCATGTTCACAGGCTGCTGCTGCGTGGAGCCCGGAGCAGGATCTGCAGGAAAAGCCAGGCGGCCAGCCGCGAGCACCACGTTAGACGGAACAAACGGCGCTCATCGCACAGAGGGCAGGCGGGCAGGGGCCTGCGGCAGTCTGTCCTCCACGTGGAGAGGCTTCGAGTCAGTCCCACCCGCTTGTTGAGTCTGCTGAGATTTTGTTTTCTCCTCTATTCGGTTTGTATCTCCGCTGCTCTCCCGATGCACGGAGAGCTTCTCCCTTGGCACGGTCCCCCAAAGGAAGCGTCTATGCAGACGTGCGGTGGAGGATACACTCCGAAACGTAAACAGGGCTGAGGGACGGTCTTGCTGAGGGCGGTGCCCACGGGCAGCTCTGGTGTCACACGTGGCGGAGTGCACACCTGCTGGCCCTTGACTCGGGCCTCCGTTTCCCACCTCTAAGGTGCAGACCGCGAGAGCATCACCTCGCCTGTGCTGGGGTTCACGGGCAGCGCCAGGGCCTGGCTCGCAGGGCTGCCCCACTCCTGCCGACGGCTGCTGCCTTATTCTGGTCATTGAATGGACACGTACCACTTTCATGTAAAAACATAAAAAACAAAACCAACTGCTTTCCTCGTGTTCCAGAAGCAAAGCCCGCCGGCTGCGCAGCATTCAGAGATGCCGCTTGCCAGGGCACACCGGGCTGCGACGGGCACTAAAGGCGCGGGCACAGCCATGCTCAACCTCTGCACTCAGATGTTTCTATTTCTTTCTAAAACGAAGAAAGAAAGGCAAAAACGTAATGCCATTCGGTCACTTCTCTTCTTGCTTTCACTGATGACACGTCGTGGATGTTTTCCGTGTGTGCAGGGAGCGCTCTCTGGGCTCTTCGGGCCCCGGGCACTAGAGCTGGCCCAGGCCTCTGGGGCCTTCCTCTGCCAAAGCTTCCGTGCCAGTGAAACTCACCGGGGTGAAGATGTTGGTGTAAAAACCAGTGGTTCCCAGCCAGGCGGCTCTGCACCCAGGGGACATCCTGCAGCATCTACAGCCATAGTTGGTTGTCATCACTAGGTGGGGCTGGGGGCGGGTGCGAGGGGCACCTGCCGGGTGAGGCCAGGGGAGCTGTGCAGCATCTGTGGTGCACAGACGGGTCCCACGACCACGAATGATCCGGCCCAGATGTCCAGAGTGTGAGGTGAAGAAACGCGGGTTGATCACCGGCCAATCCTGGAGAAGCTGGCGCTGGCTGGCACGGCCCGCGGAGCACGAGCATCCCGCCGTGGCCCACCTCCTGTCCCCAAGGAGGACGTGATGGCTTCGGATGGAGCAGGCTGGGGACAGGGTCCCCTGAGGCATCACCCTGCCTGATCAGGTCTGAGGTGCAGGGTGACCGCAGGCCCCGCCCTCCCTGGGACTGAAGCCCCTGCACCGCCTCCTGCAGGCGGCAAGGTGAGGGTGGGCTGGGCTCTCCTCCTGGACCTGTAACAGCGGGCCCGGAAGTCAACATCATCCCTCGTCCCCGCCCCTGGGCAGAGGGCCGTCCTCCGGACACCAGGCACCGGGGCTGGCTGACGGCGGGTAAAGCAGAGTACCAGATGCCCCAGGTGAGATTCGGAAGCCGCCGGCACCACCCTCTGGCCGTGGACACAGTGGGCGTTGGCGTGATACCATACGCACGCCGTCTTGGTCACCCTGCCCTGGCCCGAGGTCGGCTGCACTCACCAAGTTTTCTATGGAACTCTGAAATTCGCTGATTTTCTTTAAGGTCTCCTTGTCCCGTTTAACTTCATTGATGTACATCGCCAAGTCCTGGAACAACAGAACCGGGGTCAGGGGCGCTGGCGGTGTGAGGGGTTCAGCCCTGGTCCCCACGTCCAGGCGCAGGGCGTCCTACAGGTGGCTGCCTCGAGACAAGGTGAGCCTCACCCGACAGATGAGAGACCGGGGCAGGGAGGGAAGACACTGCCCAAAAGCTGCTGGCCTCGGGGACAAGGCCAGGCCCCACACTCCCAGCTAGAGCGGCTTCATCCCGCCCCACCACGTAATCAGAGGAGAAGCCACGTCAGGCCACAAAGAGCCGACTAGACGGGACAGACTCACGTCTCCACTCTTGGGAAGCCTCCGTGCCCCACGGAGCACCACCTCTCCTAGGGCCTGGGCGGGGCGAGGGCTCGGAAGTCCCTCTGCTGGGGTCTGCACGTCCCCACTCGGCGCCCGTTGCCTCGCTGCAACCTCCCTGCCGGCCGCCAGAGAGCAGCGCCCACTTGAGAAAGTTTGCGGAGTCCAGGAAAGGCACCAAGGCCACGCAGGCGGCCGGCCCGGCCCACCAGGGGCTGCAGAGCGGAAATCCCGTCCCGGTGGGGAGGGGCCGCACTGTCTGCATCCGCAGCTGCCCTCGGGTCCAGGGCTGGGGAGTAGGACACTCCCGCCCCGTTCCTGGCCCAGGGAGACCTCACTGTCCGCCTCCCCAGCCTCCACTCCCGGCAGGGCCAAGCCTCCCTGAGGGAAGGGTGCTGCCTGTGGTCTATTTGCCTTTAAAATGAGAAACAGGTTCCCAGAGACAAAGAACCCGATGGCAGAGGCAGGATCTGAGCTCCTGTGGCACAATCCAGGACAAGTCCAACCACTCTGGCCTTGGCAGGCCCCTGGCGTGGGACAGAGCGAATGGATGCTGGCGGAACGGATGAGCAGGCGAAAGGAACATCTGCTCCGATACACGCGCAGAATTATAATCAGTTTACGGAGCTCAGACCTGTGATTGCAACTCCCACGGGGACAAATTTCGGGTCTGCAGAGGCAGAGCGGCCACCCGAGACGTGGCTTCTGAGGAGTGAGCTCTCAGTCCCCAGGGGAAATCAAGCTCAACCACAGTGACGGCTCACACGGCGGCGTGGGAAGCTCCCACGGCACGCTGGGAGTTGGGGGAAGACTGGCAACTCCCCAACCCTCGAGTCTCGCGCTGCGGTTCGCTGGCTCTCAGGGTGTGGGGGGGAGGCCGGGGTCTTTGTGGGGCATCATCAGCTACACTCCCCAGGGCCCCCGAGCCGCCCACTGGCGAGAACCCCAGCACTGGGCATGAAGAACACAGGCCACGCTCAGGGGCTCTGGGCCACAGCCCACCGCACCTGCTGTTCCCGTCTCGCAGCCCCCGATCAGGGACCGTCGCTGGCCCACGTGCTGTGGAGCTCACGGCAGATGGGCCGGGCAGGTGCTGGGGGGACAGGTATATTCGGGGCAGCACAGCCTGAGCTGAGAAAGTCCCCGTCAGCCTGTCACAGCAGGAGGCACTGCTCACCTGGGGCTCTCCCCCGGGTGCTGCCAGGGGACCCGAGCGGCAGGGTATCAAAGGTCTCTGATATCACCGCCCACACCCACGCACAAGGGCACGTGACTGGGCTGAATTGCTCCCCGACCACAAGGCCTGCTCAGAGAAATCTCTGCACAGACGGCCGAGCGGCGAGTCCTACTCCCCATCCCCGGGGCCCAGTGGCAGCTATGAGTGGAGACAGATTACAGCCCCTCCCCAACCAGGAAGGAGCCCCTCAAAAAGGTACTTGGGGAGGGGAAGAGGCTCAAAGCCCAGGAGGCTGCTGGGGGGCAGAGGTCAGGGCTGCAGCCCTGCAGAGGAGCTGGTAGATGTCATCCTCCCACACACTGGGCACTGTGCCCAGCCTGAGGACACAGGTGACCACGACCGGCACAGTGGCTGGGGAGGGTGGCATGAACAATTCTGCCCAGGGGTCTAGGGTGAGGGGCATCCTCGTGGGGAAATGCCCGGCTCATTGCAAAGGCCGAGGATGCCCAGGACGCAGCCGGCGGCAGGAGGAAGGGCGGCCTGAGCGGACCCCCAGCGGTGGCAAGGTGGACGGCACGTTCCGGAGCCCGGAGCTCAAGCTTGCCTGGAACGGGGCACTCGCGGCAAACACGCTGTGAGGTCGGGAGCAATACCCGTGGAAGGCCTCGAGTGCCGGGGCAAGAAGCCAGTGCCTGGCTCGGGGCAGCAGGAGTCACAGATGTTTCCTGAGCAGGGGAGGGACACAAGCTGAGCTTGGCGGGGGGCGGGGCTGGCCCTGAGATAGGAGCAAAGGCGTCTCGGGCAGGTGGCACAAGGAAGGGCAGGGGTGGCATTTCAGAAGCAAAGCCTCAGGGCTGCGCGCCCGCAGGGCCGGGGAAGCAGGGGAGGAGACTCCCGGGAGTCCTCGCTGGCCAGGGGAGGCTGGGGGGAGATGCCGGGGAGCACCCAGCCTACAGTCCCTGCACCGCCTCCCGCACCTCCCACCGCTCACCCATCTGCCCTGACACCTGCCATCCAGGGAAAGGTCTAGGTCACAACCGTGGCTCGTTAAGGATCCCCATTCGAGTCCAAGTACGCAGGCGTGGTGTGCCTGGCTCCACGCTGGCCTGGCTGCTCCCTGCCTCGGTTTACCCACCCACCTGCATGGCTTCCAGTGCTTCTTTGAGCTGCTGCCTCTCGGGCCGGTCAGTAGAATGGCTCAGAAGTTCCTGGCAGGGTGAGAGGGGCGTTGGTGTGACCCCTCGGGGATCCCGGCCCCTGCCCTCGCTCCCGTCTGGCACGGGGTGTGTGCACAGAGCGATGCGGTGCTCAGGACCAAGCCACCCCACCCACGGCCCAGGCGCTCGTTCAGCTGCCCAACTCCAAAGGCCAGAGAATGCTGACCCCCTACACAGCGGACACCCCATTTAGCAGGGGCGCTCTCAAATCTTGTGGATAACCGGGGCGGGGGGTGTGCCGTGGGAAGGGAATCTACGGCAGTCCCAGCAAGGCGCTATGCTGGCAGGTCACGATGAGTCACAAAGAGCCTCGCAGAAAGCAGGGTCTCCCTCCCAGGCCTGTCTCTCCTGACGTCCTTCCTATTTCCATCTCCACTGTGGCTACCAGGAAGCTCAGAGACTTGGTGAACCGACCAACTACAGCTCTCTCATTCCTAGTCTGAGAATGCTTTTCTGTCTCTTTCAGTTTCTCGGATTTGTTACTGACTTTCAACATCATTTTCCTGTATTTACTGTGATAATGATCACATGTATCGGGCGTGACTATAAGCTAAGTACAAACTTATTTCATCTGTTTACATTCAACTCGATCCATCTGGGGGCCATGGCCCATGCCCAGGAGGCTGCGCGCGTCGCTGGCGGGATGGCCATGCAGGGGCCGTGCCGGGGCCTCACCTTCAGGAGGAGGTGGTACTTGAGCACCCTCTGCATGGGCACCACGAGCAGGTCTTGCAGCTTGAACTTCCCGTCCTGGACCTTCAGTGTGCACTCCTGGGGGCGAACAGGTGGTGAGGGGCGCCCTCCCCGGGGAACATCCTGCCCACCTGTCTGAGCACCAAGCTCCACTCTGGGGACAAGGTCTCACTGACCAGGCAAAGCACAGAAACTGCAGCTGGGGACAGGGGGCCTGGGGAGAGACTCCTGTGAGAACCAGACTGGCCTGGGCCTGGGGTGAGGATTTGGGGGGTGGCCTACAGCTCCCGGCAGATGTCACCAGGGGCCCCCTGGGTCGGCAGAGGCCAGGGTCAGGAGTGAGTCACAGCACCTCGCTGGTTTGGATTTGGTCTGGATGCCATTCCTCCGTGGCACCCTGGGGACTCAGGCTGCGTCCCCACCCAAGACAGTGACCTTGGCCCAGCCCGCTCCCCCACAAACACAATGCAAAGAAAAGAACTCTGCAAAAAACAATCACATCACTACCCCAATCCCTACCTCCCCAGAAAGTGGGCAAGAGAGAGGTTGGTGCTATGCGCTCTGGCCAGCGAGCCGCACCCTTGGTGCCGCGAAGCCCCTTACCTCGACCTTCTGCCTGAAGTCCTCCCGGCTGGCCAGCAGCTGGTTCAGTGTGTTCTGGGCGTGCTCCATGTGGCTGCAGTACTCCCCGTAGATCAGGAGCCTAGAGGGTGCACACATGCACACGGTCAGTAAGGCCCTCACGGCTGCAGAGGGCCCGTGTGTGTCTGTCACGGCGGACGGCCTCTCCCCTGACAGCTCCTCGCCCGTTAACACGTCTCACGGTTTAGTTCCCACGAGGCTGCCTGCGGCTCCTTCTCACGCTTCCTCAAGTGCCGCCAGGCCAAGGGGGCTGCCAGAGGCTGGGAAAGGGGGCTCTGCTCTCCCCAAGCCCAAGAGGCCCCTTCTGTGGTTCCACCTCAGGTCGTGGCTGGGCTCAGGGGGAGTTCTTGAGCCCCCGTCCCACCCCTGGCCTCCCCAGGGCTGACAGACGCCAGGAAACCTCGGACTCCTGCCCCAGGCCCTGAGCACAGAGTCTGGCCTGGCCGTGGCTCCCCCTGCGATGTGCCAGGTCGGGGGCCGTGTTACTGGGTTGCTCCCACACGGCGCGGGGCTTCCACAAGCAGGTGGACGTCAGCACTGAGCACCCGACTCCTCACCCAGAGGAGGGCGTGGCTATGCGGCCCCCAGGGTCTGGGGGAAACAGCGGTCAGGGGGAGGACCCTCACACACTGTCCCTCCCATAGCCGTCACTGTCTCTCCTGTTGCTGCCTCTCATCTCAGTGCCTTACACACTCTCTTTGGTCGCAACACCCTCTCATTTGTCCCCAACTGGGCCCATGAGCTGTCCCCAAGAGCTGACATCTCCACTAACCAGAATCCTGGGCTCCTGGCTTCTGGAACCTCAGGGCCTTGAGTTACCTAAAACTTCACCTTGAGAACCCTGTCCCTGTCACCCCGCGACAGCGAAGCCCACAGGAGGAGACTACAGCCAGCTGACGACGTCGGGGTCACAGGATGAGAGAGCCGCCACTTTCGGGGGCTACCGCCCCTGGGTGCTTCACTGATGGAGCTCTGACCCTGTGACCCACTGGCAAAGAACGGAGCGATTAGCCCCAGACTTTAGGCAGAGAAACCGAGGCCTCAGTGAACTTGCTAAGGGTCACCAGTTAACAGGTGACAGTCTGGCCTGGAAGGCCCGTCCACGGTGTTGCAGTGGTACCCGCTCTGGGAGTGCTCCCTGCTCCGGGAAGCTTGGGGCAGTCTCGGGACCAGTCATGATGGTCCACAGCTGCTGCTGCTGCCCCCGACGTGGGGCACCTGCACGGGGCTCGGGGTGGGCAGCTGGCCTGCAGCTGGCGTGGCTTCCATGGACGCTGGCGCGCGGGAGCAGCGCCCTGGTGGCACGTTCCCAATGCAGGGCCCAAGGGAAGCACAGCTCTGCCATCTGAGTCCTGGGCACATCTCCTCTCCCTCCAGCCTTGGGGGTTTGGGACCAGGCAACGCCCACTTTCTTCCCAACGTTGGAGTTCTGAGCTCGTTAAGAACAAAGCAGTGGGCCGGGTGACACTGTCCCCCGAGAAACACGTCACTTCAGGCACGGGACAGACATCACTGTCCTCACACACAGTCAGGCATTCCTGAGGTCCCAAGATCCGTCTGGGCCTGCATGTTGGACCCTGCAGCAGGCACGTTCTCAGGCCACCCTGAGATTCTCCCCTGCACAGGCCTGCAGGGAAGCTTCCAGCACTGAAAGGCTGAGACTCTGACCCCGAGAAAAACATGAATCTGGTCCTGGAATCAGCACGGGTGCCCCCCTTCCAGCCGCTGCAACGTAGAGCACCCATGGCCAGGCCTCGGGTGGGCAGATGGGGACGTGGGACCCTGGGCGTGGCACCTAGGTGGACGTGTCCCCACGTAGCGCAGGGCCCATCTCCCTGTCTGGCGCCACGGCGCATGCTGACCAGGACCTGAGTCCTGAGTCTTGTTATTAAATCAAGAATTTTAATATGAAAGTTGATTAAAACCCCCATCTCTGGAAGCAATTAGAGTAAAGGTTTCTTCCCTTTTTGAAAACTGAACAAAACCCTCAGAAACCCTGGCCACAGCAGGAGGGGAGGGCACAGAGGGACATCTGCGAGGCCACTGGCCAGTCTGGAGGATGAACCAGACGCGACACTGGCGTCAGGGGCGGGGGCTCAGTGTGGCTCCTCCAGCCGGCGAGAGCAGTCAGTGGTGCCGGAGACACGCCGCGCCCCGTGCACCACTCGGCACCTGGCTGGACGCCCCAGGGCTGCAGCTGTCACCGGGCCACCGACAGGGACATGGAGGCTCAGCCGGGACTGGGGACTTGCCCAAGGCCCCAAGGCTCTCAATAGCCAAGAACAGACTCAGACGAGCTGTAACTGACCCCAAAACCCAGGTCCTGGGCCGCCATACGTCGTGCTACCCATTGAGGACGGCCCAGAACCACCACAGGGAACCACGGGGACCTGCCACCCTCAGGTCCCCAGCCTATCCCATGACCCCTCAGGAAAGAGCCTCCCGGCCCATCCTGGGGACCAAGGTGTGGAGGCTGGTGGGGGGAGCGACCTTCACCCCATTCAGAACCCCCCAGGAACAAGCTCCCTCACGCAGCGTCCCCCCACGCAGTGTCATTTGCGGGTACTGGAGACGTGCGCAAGGCCCATGGGATCACGTGGACACCCCACCGCCAGCTGATGGCCCACACGCCCCACGGTCCCCGCACACTCAGACACTCGTGTGCGGGTGCAGCTGAGCCGGCCCCAGTGACGGCCTGGCCCTTCCTGTCCGGGGAGGGCACTGCGTGGCGCCTGACCGAGCCCCAGTGGACATATGTCCCATGCCTGCAGCTCCTGACTGGCTGAGCCAGCCTGAGCCCCTTAGATGCCGCGCTCTGCCTGGTCAGCCGGGGCCCAGGTTAGGCAGAGAAGGAGCTAGAAGGGGCTTTCCTCACACCACACCCACCAGGGCCCCCACACCAGCCACAGGGCGGCTGGGCTGGCAGCCTTCTCCACCGGGCAAACTACTATACATCCCTCAAAACCCTTTCCTCTCACTGCCTTCTCCATGTCACCTTCCCTTCCCCACCCCTAGGCCCAGCAGGGCCAGATGTAGAAGCAAGGACACAAGGCTGGGGCAGCAGGGCAGAGGCGTGTCCACCTGGGCAGGAGCCCGTGGAGGAGCCCACGCCGGGTCACCCCCACACCTGCCCAGCAGCTTTGCGCTCCTGGGATGCCCCATTCCTCCCCTTGCCCCACATCCCACTTGGAGCCCAGGCCAGCGCCAGGCGCTCACACACGGTGCCGCGTGGTTATGGCCACAGGCCTGCGCAGAGGTCCTTCCCCGCGCTGGATGAACGGACGGGGCAACTGCGGCCTGCGCAGCGAGCAGGGGAGACACTGCTGGGGAAGGGCGGGCCTCCGCTAAGAAGCTGAAGGGCCAGACACGCGGCCTCGCTGCACCCTCAGAAGTGCCACCTCCAGGACAGGAACTACGGCTCAGAGGTGACTGCCTTCTGAGGTCACCCAGCAACCGGGTGGCAGGGCCAGATTCCAAAGTGAACCCACGTGGCTCCCAGGCCCAGTGTTCCCACCCCACGGCGAGGCCTCTGCATGGGACACTCTCAGCCTCGGGGGCCTGAGCCCTCGTCCCGGGGCCCAGCTGCAGGTCCGACGGCAGCGGCTGCCCTCCCTCCCCTGGCAGCCCTGTGGGCACCTGAGGCAGAGAGGGAACCCGACCAGGACCCGCTGGCCAGCCCCGTGACACCTGCCTTATGCCTGGTGGGCATGGTGAAATCAGTGTTAGACTCTGGTCTCCAGCAATGAGAACGCAGCCCCTCTGCGAGAAGCCACTATAGTTGTGGTCTCTGTCACAGCCACCCCAAGGACACTCACACAGACACTTGCACCCCCACCCAGGGCACAGCTCTCCCGAGTGCCTGCCCCGTGCCACGTAGGGGGGGCCACGGGGTCCCCAGGGGGCACAGTTTGACTTTTCCTTGAAAATCCAGAGAAACTGGGAGTGAGTCTGAGCCTATTGGAGGAGACCGTTAAGGAAGCAGAAGGCTGTAGGCCCCACTTCAACCCCGAACATCCGCGACCGTTAAGAAAAATGACCCCCGCTTGGAAACGCGGCAGCACCTGGACTGCCAGGGCCTGCAGGGCGCGGAGCGGGACCGCGGCCCATCTGGCACTGGCTGGCTGCGCCACGCAGACCATTCAGGCTCAAGTGGTCGCTCGTGACAGAGAAGGCAGCCCCAAAGACCCAGGTGCCGTCACCTTGTGAGGCGCGAGCGTTCCGTGTCCAACGCTCTGCCTGGTTCCCACGTTCACGAGTTAAGAGACATGTGACACAAGCTCAGTTTGTCTGTACCAGGGTCACGGTACTTAAACGTGAACGCTGAGCGTGGTCCTCACCAAAGGGAGCAGGAAGGCATCTCCTGGGGAAGGCTGCGGCGGCCGTTTCCTCTCCCTGCGCAGGCCCAGCCTCTCCACTGCAGGGACAGGCTACGGCCAGGTCCTGCCTGGGATGCAGGAGCGAGCCGGGACCACGCGGGACAAGGGGACTAAACAGAGCCAGAGCTAAAGGCCTCCCAGCTTCACAGGTCCACGGGCAGCCAGGGGCATCCCCCGGCGCTGGCCTGCGTGCGCCCTGTTGGTGCCTCTCCAGCTCACCTGCGACCTCTCCACGGGCACTGCCTGCTCCCTCCAGAAACCCCCAACTCTGGGCCCCTGAATAGCGGGCTCTGGGACTGTCCTGAGGGGAGATGGCCCCTTGTCTGGGGCTACAGAACACGTGGGGAAAGCATCTCCAGGTTCCCTGGAGAAGGTGCCTGAGAGTCCAGCCCTGGGACTGTCCCCGCTGCCTCCATAGGGACGGTGAGCTGAGTTGAGACCTCCAGTGGACAGTGCAGGGGCCCCTCCCGCAGATGAGGGACAGATGGACCTGGGGTCCCCACATGTGGGCCCAGGGCCACGTGGCCAGGCGGCCCCCAGATCCCACATCCGACCCTTCACCCAGGGGACCCAGGAAGCCCCAGGTGGCTCCGTGAGCAGCCAGGTTCGGGAACACAGATCCCTGCCGGCTCCTTCTCCAGAGACTCTGAGTGACAGAGCGCAGGCACCATCTCCTGAGGGATCTCTCAGGATCCCCACGGCTGAGAACGCGTCTCCCGGCCTCCTACGCAGCAGGCTCTCCAAGCCCCTCCTGTCGCCCCTCACCCTCGCTGGCATCCGCGCTTTAAAGAAATGGTCGCCGAGGCTCAAGAGGGAGAAGCAGCAGCCAGAGACCTCCACTGGGGAGGCAGAGCCACCCTGACCGCTGCCCCCTCAGAGCTGGTCAGAAGCTTCCGGAATCCCTCTCCTTCCCCGCTGAGCTCCGGCAGGGCAGTCCGGAAAACAGAAGGCCAGTCGTGCACCCCCCGCATCAACGCACTGCGCGCGTAAGGGCTTAACGCCAGACCCAGATAAACACACGGAGGCCCCACACGGTGACGTTTTGTTTCCAAGCAAGTTGTGACCTCCCCATGATGAAGGCCTGGGGCATCAGAGGGGCCACCGATGGGCACGATTTACGCGGTGGGTTCTGGCAGCATTGGGGCCAGTACCGCTTCTGCTGCTGGAGGCTACGGTCCGGAGGTTACGGATCCACCATGGTAGCCTTTTGCTGGGTGTGGGCCAGCCACGTGGGCAGCACAGCTCAGCTCCAATCCACCCGCGGGCGCTGCAGACACAGATGCCACTCTGTCCCTGACTGATGGTGAAGAAAGTCGAAGTTTGGTGTCACGTGCTGTCAGCAGAGTGGAGAAGGGGCCCAGCCCCGGAACCCCAGAACCGAGGCCTCAGCCACGGCACCGGTCACTGCCCACTGAGTCACTGCTCTGTCCCTGTGTCCCCAGACCCCTCACTCAGGCCCGCACAAAGCAAGCAGGTCTCTGTGTCAACGAA
The DNA here is from genome assembly GCA_963575035.1 of Avahi laniger. Taxonomy (NCBI): domain Eukaryota; kingdom Metazoa; phylum Chordata; class Mammalia; order Primates; family Indriidae; genus Avahi; species Avahi laniger. The sequence goes on along the minus strand of CAUYSK010025488.1, from coordinate 28,784 downwards.
AGCGGCTGGGACACGCTCATCTCCCACCCAGGTGGAGAGCCCTCGCGGCACCCGACGTCCCCAGGACTCTCAAGGAGGTGCACCGTGATGTCATGAACGTCAGCCTGCTACCAAGACCCCACACGAGCGAGAGGCGGGGGTGCTGCTGGGTCCCCCAGGAGGCCCCCCAGACTGTCATGGGTGGGGAGGGCAGTTTGCAAGTGAGGAGGGGTCCGGAGAAGGGTGGCCAGCGCCACAGAATGCTCCAGAGCCTGAGGCTCCCGCCTGTGGAACCCCCGCTGCTGCCCCATCCCCGGGGCAGGTCTTGAGGAGCCAAATGCTCTCCCAAAGGCCACGGACGGAGGCCACAGCCACTCACCTTTCCTTGAACTCGAGGAAGACCTTGGCCAGAGCACTGCCCCCTGCTGTCACAGACACGCCGATGGCCCTCAGGAAGCTGTGGTGCACCCTGATCAGGTCCTGGGACAGAAAGAGCCATCAACGCAGCACCAGGCCCACCGAGGCACGAGGGGCACACCACTGTGACATACCCTGGCGGCTCTGCTGTGTCCATAGGGGGCATCTGTGTCAGGGGCCTGGGGCTGGGCTGCACCTGCATCCCCACTAACAGCAGGTGTGACCCGGTAAAAGGTTCTACAGCACAGAGGCACCCACTGTGTGGCTGGAGGGGACGCCCACAGCCGGCATCAGCCCGTCCGACACACCATGGCCAACCCAGGGCAGGCTCCAGGGCTGGAATGGACAGCAACGCGTGGCGCTGCTTCTCCCAGCCAGCACCCTGGGGTGCCCCCTTCCCACCCCAGACCCTTCCTGTCCGCGGTCACAGTCCTGGCCACAGCTCATGGCAGGATGAACTCTGGATCAGGCGGGGCACAGAGAGCAGAAAGCTCCGGGGTCTGGGTCAGCTTCATCCAGGAGAGCGTGAGCAGAGCCCACCCCTCGAGTGGGCCAGAGACGGAGGGAGGCAGAACGGAGCCACCAGCACCAGCCACTGCCCCTGTGGCTGCCGGGCCAAAAGGAAGGGTCAGGAGCACCGTGCTCCCAGAGCAAGCCCACCCCTGCATGGCCTCCAGAACCTCGGGCCAACCCGCCTGCTCTGCCACCAAGTCTAGGCGAGTCTCCACGTGGGGACCTGCCTGTTACACGTCCGTGTTCAGCATCCAGGAGCAGGAGGGCTGCTCAGAAGGATAGGGGCACATTTCTCCCCAACAGCCCACTTGCGGGTCTCCAGGGCCTCTCCCAGAGCTGTGCACACCTGTGCCGCACACGCCGTGGGCAAAGAGAACGCCTCTCATGTCCTGCCTGGACACCTTGCGCCCCAGCCACCCCCAAGTGCAAAGTCCCTGGAGAGGGAGCAGGGCTCTCCCTCAAGCCGCCGTGGAACCAACGGAGATGGCAGCGCCCGAGCCGGCCAGACCCTCACCTCCAAGTTGATGAAGACGGCCGCCATGTCTGCCGGGCTCAGCACCAGCCGCAGGGGGCTCATGTAGTTCTGGAAGAGAGAAGCCTCCACTGGGCCTCGGCCAGGGGCTGCCCACCCCATCAAGGCTGCCACCACGGGCAGCAGGGTCCCTGGCACGGCTTGGCAGGCCAGGTACAGGGCAGTCCCAGGCCATGCCTAGCTCGGTCCTGCAGTGACAAGTGCCTTGGGGGACCTATTGAGGGTGGGTGGGATGGTGCCCAGGTGGCCATCCCCATGCCCAGGGCCATGATGAGAGTCCTGAGATGGACGCTGATGTCATTTGTGGGAACGACAGGGCCATTGCCCAAGGGCACCCTTCCAGAAGGACAAGGCCACAGTTCCCAGCAAGCATGCAAACGCCTGAGCTGTGCTCCTGCACACGCCCCCAAAGCTGCCATCAGAAGGGACACTATCCACCCCCAGAGGCAAGCGAGTCCTCCCGCCCCAGCCTTAGATGAGATCGGAAGTGAAAACAAGGGCACGTGAGAGTGTCCGCACCACCCGCTCCTCTCCCAGGCCCCTCCCCGGGGCTCCTGGCCGGGACTGGCAGCAGCTCGCGGTGCGTCCAGTGGGCCCAGCAGCTGGGCTTGTCCTTGGCCCCCACGTGGGGCGGAGAGAGCTGTCTAGAGGGACAGGCACTGGTGGCCGCTATGTGTGATTAAGTGGTTCTACCCGTGCCGAGCAGGGGCCGGCTTGGCCTCTCTGGGCTGTTTCCTTGCCTGTGACAGGGGCCTGCAATGCCTACCTAGCGTGGCTAGGAGTGGCCCTCAAGGGCTCTTCCTGAGACAGGCATGGCGCCTCCCAGAAGGAGCCAATCTCGGATCCTGTGCTGGGGAGGACGGGCAGGGCTTCGAGGGGACAGAAGGGCCTGGGCCAGGCTGTGCAGTTGGGACAGGCACCAAGCACTGGGTGGGGGGAGGAAGGGCCTGGCCAGAGCAAGGCAGGCCTGGCCCAAGGGGCATCCCAAGTCTCCTGGTGGGAGGCGCCACACTGCCCTAGACAGTGAGGGACTCACTTAGGTGTCCCCATAGCCACCCTGGACTCCATAGGCAATCAGATTCTATCTTGAAAACGGTGTTTTTCTCGCTCCAGTAAGCACGGGCAGTTGGCAATGAGAATACATAAGTGACAGGGCAAAGCCCCAGAGCCAGGCCTCCTATGGGATGGAGGCTGGAGTGGGTGGGGCAGGCGAAGGCCACCTGTGTCGCCAGGAGCCCGGCAGGCAGAGGGAGAGGACTTCAGAGGCCGAGGGCAGAACAGCCATTCCCAGACCTCCAAGTCTGCGCTCAGGCCATCGGCCCGACCACATTCCACACAGGATACTCCCGGCTGCTTGGGGCAGCTGCTGGTCCCACGTCACAGGGGGAAGCAGAGCAAAGAGCTCAGACATGGTCCTCAGGGGCAGGTACACGTCGGCGAGCACACGCACACGGGCTCAGAGCTGCGGGTGCTGGGACGGCCGCCTCCTCTGCGCGGAAGGTGCCTCACAGCAGGGCGGAGAGGGCCACTAGGCCCCCTGGTCACGGCTGCCCAAGTCCTGGCCTGATGACTGCATTGCAGGAGACCTGAGGCCCCACCATGGCATCAGGCAGCCGCGGCTACCATCCGGTGGCCCACGCTCACCTTCTCGATGTCCTCCAGCGTCCGGTAGTACTTGGCCTCGGTCTCCTGTATCTCCAGCAAGCAGCAGCTCCTCTTGTCATCCTCGGTCATGCCCATCTTCTGGAGAAGGGACAGGAGACACGTGCCAGGACCCCCGTGGGCCCGCTGCCAGCCGCCCACACCGCAAGGCCCAGCCACCTGCCCCACGTGACAAGAGGACGCCTCTGGGGTTTGGCCGCGAGATCTCCGGGGGTAAAACAGTGAGGCAAGAAGGGACACAGGCGGCCTGGGGCCTCCCCTCCATTTTGCCAATGGGGAAACTGAGTCACAGGGCGGGGACATGAGGTTGGGACAGTGCCAAGGAAGGCCTGGAGGCTTCTAGAACCCCAGGCTCCTGTTCCTCTGATATGAGTCTCAATTATTCACCACACTGGGGTGAGGGCCTCAGAAACTGCCCCCTCCAGCGGGCACAGGTCCTCGCTATGGCCCGCTCCCTGCGGGCCATGCCCACCGCCACGCAGGCGTCCCAGTGCCAATCACCCTGCAGACCAGGTTGCCCCACCACGTGTCCACTGGCCTCCACCCAGGGCGCCTGAGATGACAGGGTCACTGGGTCACACCTCCAGAGCAGAAACTGTCCCGTCTCCAGAAAGACACAGCCTGGCCGTCGGGCAGCGGGAGCCAGCAGGTGGGGCACAGGGGCAGGGGTGGGTTTTCCCAACACCTTCCTTGGGTTCCTCTGCGCTGAGTGAGCCATCTCTGCCGGAGGCTCTGGGGAAACGGTGCTGGGAGCTGTGACCTGCCACTGCACTTACGTCAGCCCTGAGACTGTCACCATCCTCCAAGCAGGGCCCAAGGTCCCTTTTGAGTCTGCCAGGCCCAGCTCTCCAGGGCAACGTGCAAGATGAGGCCAAGCAGAGCCCCCAAGGCTCCTTCCCAAGCCCAGGCCCTACCCAGCAAGGGGCCTCATGGGGAGTGTTGGGGTACATGATACCCCAAAACCATGTGTGCCTGATGGTGTCTCCCTGGAGACAGGGTCCCGAGTCTTCTCAAAGAGGTCTGAGGCCTCCCCTAAAGGTCGAGAAGATGGTGCTGGCAGAATGTCCCCCGTCTCCCCTTACGGGCCACTTACCTGCATGTACCTAATCTGAGAGCGTGGGAAATAAACGAGAGACAGCACTGGTTAGTGGGGCCACTCTGTCCTCTCAAGCTGTGCCTGGGGATGTCCAGGACGCCCACCCCACAGTTAGCCAACAGCCCAGAAGTCAGGGCGCGGCCCCTCTGTGGGCCGGGCTGGGTGGAGAGGAGACGGCGTGGGGACCAGGGTCCCACAGCACCTCCACCACGTCTGGGCTCGGCAAGTGGCACCTGCCGTCCTCTGGCTTTTTCTTTGAGGAAGTCACCATCTCATGACCTTGCACTTAGACTGTTCAGGTAGTTCCAGACATGACAGGGAAGGGGATAAAACCAGCTGTTTTATCTCAAAAGTCCCTGGCAGGAAGCAAGAGTTCCCCCAGCCCCCGATCAACTGGACAGCTTGAGGGCTCCAGCACCGCACTGGGCGTTAGGACCGGTGCTGGGCGTTAGGACACTGCGCCAGGCGAGGCAGGCAGGATGCCAGCCCATCCCCAGGACACAGGAGCGTGGCTTCCTCACCAGCAGGCTCTGCAAACAGCCCCGTGTCCCCTCCCATGCGCTTCAGAACCAGGGACAGCAGCAGGCTCCAGGACTGCCTGCCCTGTGGTCTCCGGCCAGGCTAGAGGGGTCCCCACAGAGAAAGCCTGCACGGCCTGGGGGCGGGCCCCTTCCAAGCAGCCCCCCAGGCATGGCGCCCACGTGCACCCCAGGATCCCAGCCTTCAGGGGACTTGGAGGTGAGGGGCCCGCTCAGAGCTCACGGCCAAACCCGGAAGGCTCTCTAGGCTTTCACAGGAACTTTCAGGCCAGCGCTGGGGAGTGAAGGGGCCCTCCAGCAGCAGGGGCCGTGGCTCGGCCTTCCCGCCCTGCTACCAGACTTTCCGGAAGGCGCAGGAGCAGAGCCGCGCCTCTGCTCCCCACAAAGGGCCCATCCTCTGTGGAGCAAGACCCTGGTTACGGTGGGGACGAAAGCCACCACCAGGCCCTTCAGGACAAAGTGGGAAACCTGCTCTTGGCAGCAGGGCTGGGTGCTGGCAACCCACTGCCGCACCTCCTTGGCACTCCCCGTGTGCGCCAGTGGATGCGGCCGGGCTTGGTGGAGGGCAGGGGTGTCCCTGGAAGACCTCTAGGGACTTATCTGTTTTCCAGCTTTTTATTCCCCCACCGTTGGCTGGTTATTCCGGCACGGAAGGAAACACTGAGATTTGCTTTTCGAGAGATTTCCCGTTTCTTCAGGGAAGGTAAAGCGCATCGAAAGGCTCACGGTTGGCCAGTGGCATCTTGCCCGCCCCTCGGGAGCCTGGGGGTCCGAGGACACCACGGCCTACCCCACCCTCGCCCTCTGGACCCTGCCCCCGACACAGCAGCTGCTGGCAACACGCTGGCGGGAGAGGTTACAGCCAGCACCTGCGTGGGGACAAACACCCCCACAGTGTAAGGCACATGGCCCACTGACGGCGCCAGCACCGCCCCTCGCTCTCCGCAGAGGGGACGATTATGCCGGGGCACACCCAGCTCGGAGTCAGCACCCCAGGGCTCCCTGGGCAGGAAGTCTGAAGAGCCCCACGACAGCACACCTGAGGCACCTCAGGACACCTCCACGGGGTGGGGGTGTGGTGTTCCCAGGATGCTCCGCCCTCCAGACATCCCCACAGTTCTGCTGAGCAAGGCAGGTGCCCTGCAAGCGAGCGGCGGGGGGCTTACCGCTTACCATGGGCTGCTGCACCTCCACCTTGATGATGTCCTCGTAGATGTCGTCCCCTCCGTCCTCGCACGGGACGCAGTCGTAGATGTCCTCCCCCAGGTCATGCTCGCTGCACAGGAGGAGGCCAGTTAGCAGGGAGGCGCAGGGCGAGCCCACCAGGGACACAGATGGCCCGGGCCAAGGTGCGGTCCCTGCTCCAGCCTCAGTCTACAGAGCGGGGATGCCGACGCCTTGCGGGTTTGGAGTCTGAGCCGGCGTAGGGAACGTCATCTTACTTTGCCTGCTGCCTACACCACAAGTTTTTGAAGGGCCCGCCATGGAAGAGCCCCAACGTCTCCAGCCCTTGGGTCAAGGCTGGGACACAGACTGGACGCCCAAGGGGGGACCCTGCCTTCTCCAGATCTTCCCACCACAAGGCTACGGCAGCGCCCAGCTCCTGTCTGCGTGAGGAATCCACCTTCCTCAGCCCGCGCCTGTGGCCTGGAGCCCTGAACGCTCTCAGCCCAGCCCAGGGTCTCCCAGTCCTCGCAGCCAAGGTGCAAAGGTCACGGGCACGCAGGGAGGGACGCAGAGCTTGAGATGGACCTTCCCAAAGCAGTGCCAGGAAATCACCGCCTCATCGGCAGTGCAGAAAAGCTTTGTTTCGGCTCATGACCGTGGCTTGATTCTACTCCAACGAGCTGCCCTCTGCCTGCAGGACTTAGTTCAGGGGACACCTTCTCCATGAGGTCCCCAGGACGCCCCACCTCATCTGTGCTCCAGGCCTCCTGGCTCGCTGCCATGCGGGTCGTTGGCTGCGATTCCAGTGATTCTGAAAGTGGCCGTTGACCTACCTCTCCCCTGGATGAAATCAACTTTGTCCCTTCTGAACCTCCACCCCTGACACGGGTAGGCACTCGGCAAAGTTTCCATGGAGTTGGCAAATGAGCCAATCCACCCGCATCCACTCCCACAGGCCCCGCTTGGGGGGTCACTGCACCCAGGGCCTCAGGGGCAGGAGCACCCCAGGCCCAGGCTGGCTCAGGTCTTCAGCTCTGCCATCCGGAGTGTCCAGGGGAAGCTATGCTCAGAACCCAGCCCTGTGTGCCCTCAGCTCTGTGCGGAGACGCACCTCACAGCCTGGGCTCAAGGCGAGGCCCGGCAAACTTCACTTCCAGAAGGCACGGAAAGGCTATGGAGCCCCACCGCCACCCCCCAGGGGCCAGCATGCAGGGGCAGGGAGGGAGGGAGGCTGGGGCAGGGTGAGACTGGCACCTGCTCTTGACCATCCCCTCCCACTTTCTCAGGCTGGGAGGATCAGAGGGGGACGGCGTGTCTGTGTTCAAGGATGGCGACGCAGCCAGAGGGGTCTCCACAAAGCCCTAACACCCTCCCTGTGGGACCCTGAGCCTCTCCACATGCTGTCCCCAAGGACCACCCCCCGCTCTGCCCCAAGTTAGCAGGTTCTAGGCGAGCAGCTGTGGGGGCTCTTTCAGCAGGCGCAGCGCCCCCCTCCCCCCCGGACTCCTGTCGCGCAGCAGAGCGAGGCTGGCGGCAATGCCTGTCGGGAACTCTGACACCGCGGAACGGAGGTGAGATCAGGAGTTTCCGAGCTGCTGAGCCGGACAACTCAGAGGCAGGCGAGGCCTCTGCACTGTGGGGACAGACAGCGGCTTCGTGCAGTGCAGGTGGACGGAAGCGGGGCGGGGGCGGGGAGTTGGCCGTTAAATATTCTAAAAGCCGATGAAATGGATGAAAATGACTGCAAGTTGGGCCAGGATAGGGGACCCTGAGGTCGCCCAGTGTGGGATGCCAGACAGTCATGTGTGGGGACACCCTGGGTCCGGGACTGTCCCCCCAGTCCCGCTCGGAGTCCTTTCAACAAAGACCTCTGTGCAGCCTCCACCATGAATTACCCACAGCTGGTGCCCGAGATGGCCAAGCGCACCCAGGCTCGTCGCTGGACCGCGGGGGGCCGACAGGGACGCCCCCTCGCTCCCAGCCTCCCTCCTGTGCCTGGTCATGTGCTCACCGGCTACGTGCTCACGGTGGGCGCAGCTCTGAAGGCAGGCCTGGGGGGATGGGGGAGACAGGGTGGATCCGTCGGTCTGGGGGGCTCCAGCCCCACCAGGAGTCCATGAGCGCGGTGGCGTTTGAGGCGAGGGCAGTGACGGCCCAAGCGGTCAGGAACTTCCCGGACAGATGAGGCTGAAGGAGGCTTCGAAGCCGTGTGGACCTAGACAGGGTGCTGGGGGGGCACAGTTCCTCCCCCACCCCCCTTCCTCAGCCCCGTGAGTAAGTCAGACTGGCTCCGCGGGTCCAGGTGCAGCCCTGCACGTACAGAACACTCGCTGTGTGTCAACGGGAGACGGGCCACGTGCGGGTTCTCCACCACAGCTCTGCCGAGGTTTCCGACGGCCAAAATGCACCTGTAGCTGCAAAGCGTGGACAAATGGACACACCTATGTGGATCGCACCCTGCGACAAGACAATCTCGCCTCATCTCCCCTAAAAGCTCCCCCCTTGCGCAGTCGCCATCCGACGGCTCCCCACCGGAGGTCATTCCTGTCTGCGGGGAGCATCGATGCGCCATGCATCACGCCACCTTTGTGTCCGGCTCCTTTTCCGCTGCACCGCCCAGTGGTTGCGCTTACTGCTGAGTACTAACCCACGGCACAGTAACAATGTGTCATCCATTCTGCTGTCTGAAGGACTTCAGGGCTGCTTCCGAGTTCGGGTCATTGCAAATAAAAGCCACCACATGAGCACTCAAGTCTTGTGTATGTGTGTCGGGGGGACACACGCTTTCATTTCTTTCGGGAATGAAATTCCACCAGGACGGGAGTTGCCAGGTCAAAGGGCAGCCATATGTTCAACTTCCCGAGCAACCGCCGAACGTCCTCCGAAGCGGCGGAGCACCCCGTCCCCAGCAGCGAGCGCAAGTCACAGCTGCTCCACAGCCGCCGTCTCTGCGGTCTCAGACGTTGAGTGGCGTGCGGCGGGACAGCGCCGTGGTCTGACTCTGCACTTCCCTCGTGATTGACGCCACCGAGCAGTCTTCCGTGCACTCACGGCTCAAGGCTGCCGTCCGTCTCTAAACACGCACTGTCTTCTGTCCTCTTCGATTCCAGGAGCTCTTACATCATCTGGACCCGAGTCAGATGTGCTTTACGATTTCCGCTCCATCTGGCTCGACAACTCGTTTTCTTAGCGGTTCCTTGATAGGCCTCATTTTTAACTCCATGGACTCTAACCTACCCACGGTGTGTGTCTGCTGTGGAACTGTCGTCCCAGCCTGCCGACCGGCCGTCCCTCCCTGTGCCGACGCCCCTGCATCTTCACTGGTTTTACAGAAAGCCTTGCAATCAGGTAGCGCGAATCCTCCGGCTTCATTCGTTTACACGACTTTTGGCTATTCTGAGGCTCTTTGCATTTTCATGCAAACTTTAGAATCATCTTGTCAGTTTCTCAAAAAAAAAAGTCTGCTGAGATCAGAAACTGCTGGAATCCAGAGTTTAATGTGGGGAGAACTGACATCTTCGTATCATCTTCCAATCCCTAAGCACAGCCTACGCTTTCGGTTATTTAAGTGTTCGCTAACGTCTCTCAGCAAAGTACTGTTGTATCATCACAGAGGTTTGGGATTCAGGAAGTGCAGGGCTTTCCCCAACGCTTTTCCTGCCTTCTTCACTCCTCCCGACTCTTGTGGGATCCAAACCGCTCCTGTCAGCCCTGCCGGACGCCGCCCCTCCCCCAATCTCCTTTCCGCTCAGGTGCGTAACTTCCAGCGGACTGTCTTCCAGTTCAACGCCTCTTCCCTCTGCTGTCCGCAACCTTTCATCGAGCGACTTCAGTGACGGCTCATTTTGGAAATTCTGCTTTTCGGTTTTAGAATTTCCACCTGCCCCGTCTGAACAGTGTCTCTCTGCCAAGGCTCCCAGCCATGTGTCCATGCGTCACTCACTGTCCTCTGAGTCCTGGACCGTATTTATAAAAGCTGCCTGGTGGTGAATTTGACTGAGCCGAGGGATGCCCAGACAGCTGGGAAAACAGTATTTCTGTGTGTGTCTGTGAGGGTGTTTCCGGAACAGCTTGGCATTTGAATCGGAGACCAGGCAAAGAAGCTCGACGCTCGCCACCGAGGGCGGCGTCATCCCACGGGGAGCCTGGGTAGAAGAGGAAGGTGAGGAGGGGCAGACGTGCTCCTCCTGCCCTCCGACGCCAGGACTCCCGCTCACGGGAGGGAGGGTCTGGCTGTGCACACATGCGCTATTTTCCCGCTCTGAGCCTCAGCTTACACCCGTGCAAATGCAGTTGTTTTAAAGATTGCAAATAACATATCTGAGGAGGTCTGACTTTCGGTAGTGGTAGAGTAGTGTGGGCAGCCTGATGTCCCTGCAGCTAGCGATTACACAACTGCCCCCACCCCCTCGGTCCTCAGGCCCGTGTTCCGGGATGGACACATCACTGGCCCCTGATGGGTCACAGCAGCAGCTGCCCTGGTCTCCGGCCTGCAGTCAGCCACCCCTGCTGGGACTCTCTGGCCTCCAGAATGGCACGAGCCGATGCCCACGGTAAACGCCCTCTCATCTACCCCATGGGTCCTGCGGGTTCTGTTTCTCTGCACAGCCCTGATGAACGTGGCCGCCGCCGGCACCTCTGAGTCCGCTACGCCGGCTCTATCGCCTGTCTGTTCCCCAGCGTGACTCACTCTCCCGGTTCCTGAACTTGGTGGTTTATTTATTGGACACTGGACGTTATGAATGAGACATAGTGGAGACTTTGCGGGGCCGTGCGCCGCGAGGAAGAGGGAACCACAGGTGCTGGTGGGGGAAGGGTGCGTGACGAGGCCACAGAGGGTCTGATGTCTGCTGGGAGTGCAGGGCAGTGATGGGGAGGGGGGCCCGATGGTGGGAGGGTCCTGGCTGCTGCCTGCTCAGGAGATGGGAGCTTCACGAGAACCCGCTAAGACCCGGCACATAGAACTGGAACCAGCCGGAGGGCCCTGCACGCAATCCCACAGGGGAGAGGCCGGGCACCTCCCCACAGACCCCGCCCCAGCCCACCCCCCCACAGTCCCTGAAAAGCCTCCAAGGCCCCGCTCAGCGGGAAAGTGCCCGTGAATCCCAAGGCACAACTCCACGACCCCGTGGTTTCTGTGGGGCTGCTCTGACTGCACCGCGAGCCTGCGCAAATCAGTGTCTCGGGGGACCAAGGTGTGTGGAGGTTCCCCGTGAACAGAGGCTGCACTTAACGGAAAAACTCCACGTCCCGCCACCCTGGGGGCTGGTCCACAGCGCTGGGCGTCCACATCGCCTCCGGGACAGGCGGGGCACGATGGCTCTCCCACTGGTGGCACTTGGCAGGGGGCAAGATCTCAGCCCCTCCAGTTTCTGGCCCTGTATCGTGGGCAGGGTAACCTGAGCCTCGGTTTCCCCATTGGCAAAGGGATGGCCGTGAATATCCGCCACCGGGCGAATGAGCGGCACAGCCCCGCATATGGCAGATGCTCAGTGAGTGGGACCCGTGGCCCGCCCCGGGGGTGAGAGGATTGTTCGATGAGGTGACACTTAGCACCGCCGAGCTCCATCAGCAGGCGTGGCCAGCGCTAAAAACGACAGAGTCCTGATTCACAGAAGCCTAGGAAGTTAGAAGCCAGGAGAGCCGGCGCCGACGCGCCGTCACCGCTCAGCCGTGTCGCCTTCGCGGGTTCCGATGCTGTCCTCTGTCCAGTCCCACAGGAGCAAGCCTGAGACGGTGTGAACGGACTCTCAGCCCCAGGCAGGCACGTGGACCCCAGAGGCGGACAGGCCTCCACGGCCAGGCCCGGGACAGGGAGGGGCTGCAGCCCTGCTCCCCCTGCTCCCGCCCAAACGGGGACAGGACGCCCCCTTCCTGCCCGCATCTCATGCTCCGCGCCTGCTGCTTCCCGTGGTCAGCTGCGCCGACAGATGCTAAATCCCAACAATTATTTTTGTCTTCACAATAGTCTGAAATCTTCCAGGAGGGGCCCCGGGCACGTCTGCTGCCCTCCAGAGACGACAAAACCCGTCACTTTCCCCGCCTGCCCGAGACCCGCGGCCCCCAGGCCCGGCAGCCTTGCCCGCCTGGGTTTTGTTGCAGAACGGCAGCTGCGCAGGGAGGCCCGTGCTCCCCGCCGCCCGAGAGTCAAAGAGACGCGAACAAACTCTGCTTTCTGCCTCTGGCGAGCCTGTGTTTATGGGGACATAAAACATCGCTGCTGACAGGCTCGGCTGTGCTGCTCTGGCCCGGCTGTCTGACGCTGGCGAGCGGGGCACCAGCCGCCGCGGACTTGTTACTAGGAGACCAAGTCGGGCATGTCTTGACCTTGGTCCGCCCCGCGCCGTGGTCCGTCTCCAGGGGCCTGGGGCGCGGCGGCACAGAGAGGGCATCCGAGGCCCTGCATGTGGACAGATGGACAGACAGGCCCTTCCTGCGCCCGGGAGCTCAGCCTCACAAGTCCTCAGAAGACCCCAACCACGACCTGTCGGGGAGGCCCTGCTTTCCTACAGGAGGGACAAACCAGGCTTGTCACCCAGGGTCACAGAGCCATTTACAAGCACAGCTGCACAGGACCCTGTGCCCTCCTGGCCACGACTCCCTCTTTTCTGGGGATTCTTTCTACACAGTGGAAAAGCCTCTCACCAGCTAAAACATTCAGGAACCAAAATGCAGTAACGCCCAGGGCTGGGTCACAAGGGCTGGGCCCACGGTTCCAATCCCTTCTCTGCCATGTGAAGGAAGCATGCTGTGTGACCCCCAGCAAATCACTTACCCTCTCTGAGCCTTAATTTGCTCAACTGCAAACTGGGGGCTGGAACACTCACCCCTGGTAGTGTGAGGGCCGAGGTGATGTCCCAAAGCCTGGCACTCAGGGAGTGGAGGGGGACTGGTGAACCCTGGCTTAGACCCTTCAGTCCAAGAATTGTGACCGCTCTGAGGACCTCCCACCCTCCGGGCACGTCCTCGCACACGGTGTACCAGGCCCAGGTCAAGTTCTCTGTGCTGTAGAGAGCCCTTAGAACAACCCTATGGTGATACCACCTGGGGAGTGAGAAACAAATGCAGGAGGACAGTGAAAACCTGGTGACAAGGACCCTCCTGGCGCCCTCCTAAGCATCCAGGCAAGGCGCACCGTATTCAGCCTGGGAGAAGCAGCTGGGGACCGGGCTGGGTTCTGCGGGATAAACAGGAGTTGGGCAGTCGATACAGACGGTCTGTACGCGGCAGGACCTTCACAGCAGGACCCAGCGCCTACGCTCCTCACGTGTAAGCAGTCTCTCTCCAGTGCCGCCAGTGGCAGGTCTGTGCTGAGTGCACAGAAAATAACGTTGCAAAGGCCAAGTCTGTGTCTTCGTGGGCTTCCCGAAGAGCGTCAGGACAGTGATTTGGAGGGACCCTCTCCTGGCCACAGCCCGGGGGTGCCTGAGCCCTTCCAGAAAACGGCGAGATGAATGTGCACGTCTTCCAAACGCCCCTTCTGTGCCGGCTGCCTCTCCCGCAGAGCCACTAGCTGAGACCAGAGAACAGCTGTGGACACCTCGGTCGTGGACGGACCCAAATGGAACCAGAGATTAAACACGGACACCCGTGGAGACCCCTGCGGTATGTGCCGACGGCATACGTGTGTGCGCTCGGCCAGGGCAGAGTGGCAACGGGGTGCGCTCGGCATCGCCCCAGCACCGAGAATGAGCAAACCGGGCCCTTCATGGGGTGCTGGGCTGGGGAGCAGATTTCCATGTCACTGAAACCCCACCCAGGGCCTTCCGAGACAGCCAAGGCCCGCCCTGGGGCCAGAGCGCCAAGAAGGCAGAGCAGGGGCCTGGGCACAGGGAGCAGGGCGCAAGGCGGCCGTCCCAGAGCTGCGGCCGCTGCCTCCAGAACTGGCAGGGACAGAAGTCCCCAAGATCCAGTGCAAACAGCCTGGGTAACACGTGGGGGTTGGAAGAACCCGAAGAATGACAGCCTGCAAAGTCCCCGACAGGGCTGTGACATTTGCCGACCGTGCTGCCGTAGACACCCCCGGGGTCAGAGAGGGGTGGTTACGCCCTGGCTCTCCGAGAGGCAGGTGGGGGCTGCTACAGCGCTGCCCCTGCCTGCGCTGTGACCGTGAGCGGTGTCTTCACTCTCAGAGGCCCGTCTCCATCCTGGCGGGTGACGAGGCTCCAGGACCCGTCTGCTGGGCTCAGCGTGTGCGGCTGGAAGCGTCTGGCAGGGGCGTGCTCCAAGGATGCTGTTCATTCCACTGGGTCTGCCCCACGGCCGGGCCAGGCTCACAGAGCACATGCTGGGGACCGAGAGACCCGACTGAGGAAACCACTTGCTGCCCTGGAGAGGCCCAGGCCGGGGCCGAGCACGCACTCTCAAAGGGTTTGCTGCACGAAGGAGGCGCCAACGGCCAGAGGGAGGCAGCTCCTGCCCGGTCCAGCCAGAGGTGTCCTTGTGGAAGAAGGACCATGGGACGGCAAAGGCCTTTCTGTCCCCAGCCATCACCTGCCTTGAGAAGCCCAGAGCCAGGGCCCTCGAGCAGGACCACAGAGCAAGGGGGTGGCTTTGCAGCACCAAGCCCAGCACCTTGCCTCCCCGCTGCCAGCCTCCCCTCCGGCCCAACTCCTCCCAAGACCACCAAGAACTGGGCCCCCGGGGCAGGGCGGGACGGCACTGAGCACAGCTCGCTTTGGGAAGGCCTCACGTCCAGCCTCCTCCAGACCACGGTGGGGTTGGTTTGTGCTCCTCCCAGGGCACGGGCGGGGCGGCCACAGGGCTGGGTTCACCTGCTTGTTTATTTTTAATGGGGCTGTTTTTATGAAATCTGCTTTAAACTCACCCCCTTTGGAAAAGCAATGCTTTGGGGTGCACACAGGAAGTCCTCAAACATGGCTTCTCGCAGCCCAATCCAGGCTCCATACACGGGCGCCCTCCACGTATGTGGACCTCCCCGCACTGAACGGGCGTGAACTCAGGGAAGACTTTTAGGGTTTTAAACAAACTTTCTCAGGGAGAGGTGAAAGCCTAAGGACAGCGGCAGCCGGGGGCGAGAGTCCGGGAACAGCTTGCTCTCTGCCCCATGTCCCCTGCTGCCAAAGGGCACCGCACGGCGTGGCCTCAGCAGTTTGGGTCCCACGGCCGGCAGGCGGCCCCCAGCCGGCCCCCGCGCGCTCTCCTGGTGAAGGGAGGCGGCCAAACCTCATCTACACCGGAAACTCCTTCTACAATTTACGCACCTTAAAAAATTATCCCAATGATGCCAACATGACACACTTAAAGCTGCAAAGTCATTTTACGACGCAATAAAGCATGCAGTATACACTCCAGGATAAATTATACCTCCTGCCACATCACCGTCACATTTGTTTAAGCCTGAAAATCACTCCAACCCCAAGGAAAGTGAAATCAGCGTTAAGCGAAGCAGCTCCTAAATCACAAAACTGCGGACTGTTCAAGCTCGCAAGGATCCACAGATCATCTGGGCGGAGCTCGCATTTCGGAGATGGCAAACTGAGCCTCTGAGGGCTCCGACTGGCCCGGAGCAACATAGAATCCTGCGCCGAAGCCTCGTGTGGATGCAGCCTTTGCTCACATCGGGCACCAGCCTGTGCTCCGGGAACGGCCCCCAGGTACCAGTTGGGCAGCAGAGGCCCTGGACGGAAAGCCAAGGTCACAGGTTAAGCCAGACCCCATGTGGCCCCAGCATCCGGCTGCAGAAAGCAGGGAGCAGCCGTGGGCCCTCTCCGCTGGCGCTCAGGAGGCAGCTACCGAGGTCTCCTCTCCCCCCAGGGCTGTAAGGACGCTCAGAGCCAGATGCTCCAGGGCTGGCCCGAGTCGGGAGGAAAAGCCACTCTAGACAGGACCTTGATGCGTCCCAGAGTCACATCTTCCTCCCAGGCAGCATCTCTGACCCCATGAGGCTGCAGGGCCCGCTCTGAACACAGGCAAACTCCTGGGGGTGGGTGGCACCTGGCCCAGGACCCTGCGAATGGGGTGGGGTTTGATCCATCTCTCCCTGGCGCCCAAGGCCAAGCGCCTCCCACCCTAGCCAGGGCACAGGCAGGCCTGGTACTGGGCCGGTGGCAAGAAGCTGTGAATTCCCCAGTCGTCCCACCAAACTCGGGGCAGGAAACCTCTCCAGGAGCTCCTAGTCCCAAGGCAAAGAAACATGAAGGCTCCAAATCCCAAAGCGCCCTCTCCAAACGCCAGAAGGGGAAGGCCCCCTGCCCTGGAGGTGTGTAGGATGCGGAGGCAGCAGGGACGGCTCAGACTCACAGCCAAGCAGCTTGAGACCGCCACGCGGAGTGTGCACCAGGACAACTGTGACCAGGCCACCCTTACCCCGCCCCCGCCAAGAGCTGGTTGTTAAGCATCTACCAGCACAGCACGGGCAGAGGCTCCGCGTCCACCACCCTCTCCTGGCTACACGGGACCAAGCACTCAGCTAAACAAGTCAGTCTCCACCTCCGCGTTCCCCTTGGGCCTCTCACCTGACCAGGAAGAGCTTTCAGACTTCTCCTGTCCCTTCGATTCCCCGAGGAATCACTGGGGTCTCTGACCTGCCAGGCACCATGGGAGGGGGAGCAGAGGTGGACAGCCTGGCACTGCGGGGGTGACAGGAGCCCAGCCAAAACCCCTCACGGGCGTCCACGTAAGCTGCGCTAATCACTGAGCTTTGTCCCGTTGAACCTGGGCCCTTTTCCACATCCTTCTCCACCAGAGCCGACCACGCCCGGCTTCGGTGAGAGGCAAACGGGGTTGAGCACCCCTGGCTGGGGCGCCAGGAGAGGGGCAGGGGGCCCAGGGCTCACCAGAGTGACCAGAGGGGGCATTTCTTGAAGGCAGAAAGAATCAGCACTGTGTTGTGGGCTGCTGTACCCAGGCTGGAGCTGGTGGCTGAGTGCAGGTGTTGCGGCACACAGACCCGACCCCAGCCAGCCCAGGCTGACCCCCAAGCACCTTTCCTGCACACCTGGCGCTCTCCCTCACTGAAGAGCCCTCACCTGGGGAGTCGCGGAGGAACTCTGATTAGACCCTGAGCTTTCCTACGGTCTCCCCTGCGTGTACTGGGACAGCTTCCATAAGTTCTTGCAGACACCAGGCTGCATCCCGCAAGAGCACAATATGCCAGACTGCCACAGGGCGACCCGAAGTCATGAATTCGAGATGGGGAGCCCCGGAGTCCCCCGCAGCCCGGCCCTGCTCTGCCCTCACACGGCTGCTCCTCCTGCGGGGAGACCACCCCTGCTCTTCAGCAAGCTTCTCCTTGGGCGCCGAAACCCGGCTGTCACCTCTTCTGAGAGGCCTTCCTTGCTTTCTGAGCCGGCACTCTGCCAGCCCCACCCTGCCCCCACGCCCACTATCTCGCCTGTCTTTCCTCCCCATACAAACCCGCCTCCTCTCCCTGGGCCGGGAGCCCCCAGGGCAGCATCTAACCCTGGGCTGCCAAGAGGCAGCGGCCAGAAGGAAGAGCAGCGCCTGCCAGCGGGAACCATTATGCAAACGCAAGGTACTGATTATCGGAGCAATTTAAAAAGCAGCGCTTCTTTGAGGCTTATTTTGCTTGATAAAGCATTTTTAAGTGGCGATATTTCATGTTAATTTTTTCCACCAGCTGCTCCTATTATTTGATCATCCATCGTTCAGCGCTCTCAAAGCAAGCGCAGAGCACTCGAGAAAATGACTTCAGTCTGGTGTGACTCGTTCCCGCAGGGCGACTGCGCTCCCGCTCCCGGAAGGATGCTCTGGACCTGCGTCTGTGCTGCCCAGTCCAGGGGCCACGGGCCACACGTGGCTGCAGAGCTTGTGCAGACTGCGTGCCCAGACACGGGATTTTGTGCTGCAGAGAAAGAACGTGCTGCCTCAGTGCCAACCTGCGACGCCGGTCACACGTTAAACTAGAGAATATTTTGGATACGCTGGGTTAAATAAAATACATTCCTAAAATTAATTTCATCTGTTTCTTATTTTTTTTTTTTTTCTTAAAGACAGAGTCTCTCTCTGTCACCCAGGCTGGAGTGCAGTGGCACAATCATAGTTCACTGCAGCCTCCAACTCCGGGCTCAAGCCATCCTCCTCCCTCAGCCTCCTGAGTAGCTGGGACTACAGGTACATATCACCAGCCTGGCTAACTTTTTAAATTTTTTTTGTAGAGATGGGGTCTCGCTATATTTATTGCCCAGGCTGGTCTCAAACTCCTGGCATCCATCGATCCTCCCACCTCGGCCTCCCAGAGTGCCAGGTTTACAGGTGTGAGCCACTGTACCTGGCCTCTATGTTTTGATGAGGCTACTAGGAAATTTACATGTGGCTCGTGTTTGATTTCTATTGGGCAGCACAGCCAAGGCCACTTGGCGCCTGGGGAGAAAAGCCACATTCCTGGTTGAACAGGAGGCAGGAACCGCTGTGCCATCCCTGAGCGCCGTGGCGTGCCCGCTGGGCGCCCTGTGGCTCCCTCCCACTACCCTGAACGTCACTGTCAGTCTCCACAGTCCCATGAGGCAGGTGCCAATGCTGCACATCACACAGAAGGAAACCAAGGCGCAGACTGGTGAACGACTTGCCAGAGGCCACACAGTTAGGCGGTGGCGGCGCTCAGACTCATTCCAGGTGACGATCTCGCTGCCCTGGGAGGACGGCACGGCCAGGCAGGACAGACAGACTTTCCTGGGACCAGCTGGGCGCAGCCCTCGGGTCAGGATGAAAGTGGAGCTGGGGCCGCTGAGCCCTCAATGACCCACCGGTGTGACACTGGGGGTTGTGAACCGTCCCTGAGGCATATCTTGAGTGGGTCCCACGTGGGAGACCCTCGGCCCTCGCCAGGGATGCGAGAGGCGGCCTGTGCTTGCTGCTCCTGGAACCCTACCACGCTGCCCTGACCTGCCTGCTAGCTGTCCCCTGCCCGGCAACACGGGCCCTGGGAGGCAGGGGTGCGGTTCCTTCACCTCGACATTCCAGCGCCCGGCCCGGGCTCGACACACACAAAGCGCTTAGTAACCGGCTGATGACCAGTGAATGAATGGACGAAAGCAGACACGAGACACACGCGCACCGTGGTCCCTCACTGGTCTCCTAACACTGGACAGGGTCCCTGGGGAGACAGCGACGCCTAGGACCTCCCCGCACAGCTGCAGCGTTGGGGCCTGGGTGGCTGGGGGTCTCTCAGACATGCGAGGTGGCATCGCCATGGGCCCAAAGGAAAGAACTGGTCTGCTCTGCTGCAAACGTGCCCTCCTGAGCGCCCACCCGCACCCCGGCCACTCCCTGGCTTCTGGTCTAGGCCGTTGCCCCAGCTCCAGCCTTGAAAATCCACAGTTCTCTTCCCAAGCAGAGCCCAGGTAAGAAACGGCCTTTCTGTTTGTGTCTTGCAAATCGCCCTAACGGCTGAACAGCCCCCCGCAGGTCCACAGAGGCAGGGCGAGGGGAGAGCCTGCTTGCAGTGAGAGTAGAAGGGAAAACACAAAGGCCTGAAAAATTTATTAACCTGGAGCCACTGGGGCCAAACTGCAAGATAAAGATTCAAATTCGCTCCCCATCCCTGGATTTATGACCTGCGTTTGCAGCAACTGAGGCCGACGGGAACTCACCGGCTCCCCGAGATCACTGGCCTGTGCGAAGCCACGCGCCCGCCAAGCTCCTGCCTGGGAGGAGTCTCACGCCAGGCCCTGGCTGCACAAGGCCGAGCCTGTGGATGTTTCTGGAGGACGCAGAGCGCCGGCCTCAGGCCGGTGATTTAGGAGAAACAGCAGGCGGGAAGCTTGGCCCCCGCACCGGCCCGAGGGGCACGAGCGCTGCACGGTGAGCGGTTAGGGCACAGACCTGGGGCACAAGCACGGCTCTGTCACTGACCAGCTGAGACACGGGCCAGGGGTGTCTCCTCTCTGGGCCTCAGTTTCCTTATCTGTAAACCAAGGACAACCACAGAGCAGACCTCACAGAGCAACTGTGGGGGGAGGGTGGCCACGAGGTGAAGTCCCAGCAGTGCCAGCCCCACGAAGGCCCGCGAGGCGCTCGCCACGGCTGTGCTGTTACTCGGGTGCTGCCTTCCACCTCCTGCGCGAGGCGTGGGACCCAGGCGGGAGGGACATGAAGACACATCGTCTGACGCTCTGTCTGCGGGAGACATTCAACCCACAGTCACGGTGTACCCCTTGGACAGCCGAAAGGCCAGACAGGGGTGTGCACGCTGAGGGTGCCAGCCGGGCCAGGGCACAGGAGGCTTCCAGAGCGGGAGGCACTTGGCCCGCACCGGGCAGGCGAGAGGGTTTCCCAGGCGGCGAATGCTGGGCGGGGACGGAGGGAGGCAGCTGCAGCCCTGAGCTCAGCGAGCCAGGTGGCCGCAGACTCGGCCCAGGGCTGGGTCCTCACCTTGGGGACCTCCCTCTGCTGCGTGACCAGCAGACCCCCGAGCTCTCTGAGCCTCAGTTTCCTCGCCCCTTACAGGGTGAAGCGGGCAGCCCTGCTCAGCCTCAGGAGGCCCCGTGTGCTGGGGTGGCCGGAGCCTGTTGCTGGAATGC
Organism: Avahi laniger; assembly: GCA_963575035.1. Lineage (NCBI taxonomy): Eukaryota > Metazoa > Chordata > Mammalia > Primates > Indriidae > Avahi > Avahi laniger. The sequence continues at coordinate 8,375 of CAUYSK010025488.1, read as the reverse complement.
TCCAAGGCCCTCTCTGACTCCCGGGACTGGTCAGGGCGGCAGCGGCATCAAGGGGCACTCCGAGCCCTGGGTCTGTGCGGCCCCTTCACTGGTTTTTGGATGATTTAAATTGTTTATGTAGGCAGGGATCTTGCAGAAAGCATTTTCCTGGGCCCCACACCCTAGAGGCAACCCGTGAGCGACAAGGCCGGCAACGTTCCTGGCAGATGCCTCAAACACAGCAGGCGCTCAATAAATGCCCTTATGTATATTCTCATTGTGATTCTCATTCTCAGCCTGCGCTCTAAGACGAAGGAAAAGAAATACAGCAAGAGTCTTCCCAGAAGAACACGCACTTTACCTAGGACAAAGAAACCTGCTGCCTCAAACAGGAGCAGCCGCCCGGCAGCCGGACGCCCAGGCAGTGGGCAGCGCGACCGCTCAGGCCGGCGCCCCTCCCCACGCCCCTCGCCCAGCCCCCAGCAGCGGGCCACGCGACCCCACCCTGGCCACAGCTGGCCCCGAAGGCCAGGCCTGGGCAGCGTGTGTCCTTGCGGGGAAGGAAGGAGGCGCAGCACAACACCTGGGGCCCCAAGACAACCCGGACCCCGCAGACCCCTCTGCTCTCAGCTGGGGCTCTGGGGTCTCTGCTTCCGGAAACGCCAGCTCCAGCCCTCGCCTACGCAGCCAGGCTTGGGGCTCTGGCCCCACCGCTCCTGAGCACCCCATCCCCTGAGCCAACGTGGCCACCAACTTTTCTCCTGACTCCTGGACACCCAGGAAGACAGGAAACTTCTCCCCTTCTCCCTCCCCTCCCTCCGCCTCCCCCCGCGCCTTACTCGGCCAGCTCCTCCAGGCTGCGGTAGACGTCATCGTCATTCTCGGTGGTCTCCTCCGAGGGAAAAGGCCTGTGGGAGAGAGAGAGGGAGGTGAGTGGTCCCGCGGCACTGTCACCCTGGTGGGGCCCCACTGGGACCCACCACAGAGCCCTGCAGGAGCAGACGGGCTGTCATCTGCTCTCTTGAAGGAAACAGGTGCGGATGCCTGAGAGGCGGACCCAGCCAGTTCGCCCCGGGCAGGGACCTTGCTCCCGCTCCGGGCCCAGGGATGTGGAAAGCTTTCTGCCCACCGACAGCTCTGCCTTCACCTTCCACTTCGGGGGACTCTGGAAACAAGAATGGGGACTCCCCGGGCAGCTGGTGGTGGGGCACAGGGAGAAGGCTGCCAGCTCCAGTCACCGCAGGGGACAAGAAGGAGGGGGTCCAGAGGAAAGGACAGCTTCTGGGACGCCGAGGTAGGGGCCTGGTCAGGGCTGCCCCCAGCAAGGACCTGCCTCCTCCCCTGGGAAGGGAGCCCAGGGAGAAGCCCCGGGGGGACACCCCAGAGGAGCACAGTGGTGCTCTCCCCACCCACCCCCAGTTTGTCTCCACCCCCCACGAAGCCCCAACCCCCCCCAGGCCTTTCTACAGCTCAGGATGGTCCATGAATATATACGTATATATATAAAACATAAACTTCAAGCTGGCCCCTTCCGTTACTCTCATTTTTGTGGCACTCCCGTGAACACGTGCATAATTAAAATTGTTTTCCTCCTGCTCATGTCTTACATCAATTCAATTTGCAAACCGGCAAAGAACCTAGAGAGTAGAAGGGAGCAGTCCCCACCCTACTGAAGCATCACCCTGCACTGTCCTCTGCGCAGATGGGCGTGACCCCGAGCGGACAGGTCTCCCTGCACCGGCCGAGCACAGGCCACTCGCCAGCCACTTGGAGCCCAAGATGCCACGGACCAGCCTGGGGCAGGCAGGGGACAAAGGTGGGGGCGGGGTGCCAGCTGGTACAAAAGCTGGAGGCCAGAGCAACCCCCCTCCAGAGGAGGGAAAGGCCCCTGTAATTGAACCAAACGCTCCCTGAGGCCGCGGGTGTGTGTTCTGGCGGGAAACCTGCCACTTAGGGTCTGTCAGGAGACCCCAGCTGGGGGCTGCCCCGGCCCAGATGCCACATGGGGTTTCTTCCTTGCCTGGGGTCGGGCTGACATTTGCTCAGCCTGGCGGGTCAGCGGGGGAGGAAGCCCACTGCCTGACAGCCTCCGCCAGCAGGGCTGGGGGCTCTGCTCTGTGGAGAAGGGGGCCTGGGGGGGCCCCTGAGCTGCAGCTGGAGGCCTGGGTCCTGCCTGGCTCTGTCACAGGCCTGCGGGGACCCTGGGCCTTAGGTCTGAGGTCCCCAGGCAGAGCCAGCAGATCACTGGTCTGCGATCCCCGTGGCTTCCTGGCAGCAGCCTGTGTCGAAGGGGGCAGCATGGCCCAGCCTGACCTCTGCGTGATGGGCTCAGCTCCCCCTCCCTGCCACACTGTCCTCCTTCTGCCTGTCACCATGACAGCGGCATCCTCAGGTCACGGCAGGGCTGAGGCCACCAGGACCCCTCGCTCACAGCTTGCAGCCAAGAAACCCTCCAGGAAGCCGCTTCCTCCTGCCACGCGCAGAGCCTGAGGCTGACCCGGACCCAGCACGGCTGACAAGGTGCGGGCTCGGTCCCGGTCTGAAGGGACTGGCCGACACCCAGGTGCCACATGAGGTGCCAGAGCACACGGGCAGGAGGAGGAAGGCTCAGGCCAGGCCAGGTCCTCCCTCTCGGTGCCAAAGGCCACTGCCAGGACGGGCCATGCCCCCACGCCAGCCCCCTGGTCGGGCTGAGCCGTCTCCTTCTCCAACCTCATCATTCATTTCTTCTCTCTGCAAATTTTCAGTGATGAATGGTGCTACTTCCGCAATAAAGAAAACTCTAATTGAAATTCTCATTTACTATGTAAAACGTGTCCTCGTCGATACATCAAAAATCCAAAACCCACTCACACCCTGCAAAAGCATGTTGTGTGTAAGGTGACACTGTGCTCGCGGGTGCAGAGAGGGGAGGGGAAGGAATCAAACCTCCGGGAGTGTTGTGAGGACGTGATCCTGTTCAAATCCCACCTTGGTGTGCGTGGTCGGGAAATGGGCCAGCACGTCTAGCCCCAGGGCGTATGCGGGGGTGCAGCACGGCCACTTGGGGACTCCACCTCTCGAAGCCCCCCGGCTAAGTCGTCTAGAGACATGCCAAATTCTGTGAGGAGTGCACCCTGGTGCTGTGCGGCACCACACACACGCCGCCACGCGCTTGTCCTGCGGCCAGGCAGACATCACTAATCAATCGCAGCACTCAGATCTCCGAAGCCCAGGCAGCCTTCCTTGATGTGGGCTCCACCCTCCAGACCTGGCACGCAGACAGGGCCCACCTGCCCTGCCAGGCGCGCGGGGCCAATGGCGGCCAAGGGCGAAGGCTTTGGAGCTGGGCCCACACTGCTCCACGTGACCCGCTCTGCTGTCCTCGCCCGAGAGGTGGAGATCACAGTCCCTCCTGCAGGTGCCTCTCGCGGGCTGCTGCACCGTGGCTGAGACAGTCACCGCTACTTATTTCCAGCGTGGACCTCACCCGGCCACGCTGCTGCCCGATGCCTCGCCAGAGCCCGGGAGCCCCAGGCCCAGACTATCTCAGAGTCTCATTTCCTGGCAGGAACTTGGTGCCCATTAACACAAGACACGACGGTAATTTTTAAATGTTTGTTTTTTTCCTTAAAGATCTGACCTGCATGTAGGATGTTCCTGGGTTTGCCTTCCCACGTCTTGCTCAGCCCTCAACAGCGCCTCCACCTGCTGCCCCGACGGGGACGGGGCAGGAACGTTAAAGCAGTAGAGTTACGCTGCTGCCCGTGAAACCTTCACTACTTTTATTCCAACATTCCTGTTTGGGGCCGCAAATCCCCCGGGAACCGAGCTGCAAACCCAATCAATTTACGCTGCGAGGAGCGGAGGGGGCGCCTGCGGGGACCTGGGGGCCTCAGAGCCCGATGCCGGAGCTGCTCCGAGATGGGGCAGGAATGCGGCAGGTGGGCTCGCTAGGCCCCCGAGCTCCTCTCTTTCTGCCCCGTCCACAGCCCCTGCACCTGCTCTGCCCTCTGCCTCAGCCCTGCCCTCCCCTACTCCCCGGGCCCTGCCATCCTTCAAGGTGCAAGTCAAGCCCCGCCACGTGTGGGATGATTCGCCACTGTCCCAGCCTGGCACAGCGCCTAGCACTAGGAAGGCACAGTGGGTGGAGGGGTGGAACAGAAGTTGGGTGCCAGGGGCTGGATCGTGGGTGTGTGGATGGACGAGTGTCTGAGAGGGCGGGCAGGTGGGAGGGTGGCTGGATTTGGGGGTTGATAGGTGGCTGTGTGGATGGATGGAGAACGCGTGGGTGGGTGGGCGGTGGCTGGATCACGGGTGTACGGATGGGTGGACGTCAGATAGTCTCCAACTGCTTCCTCCTGAAACGACGGCACACGGCAGCCCCAAATTAGACACAAGGACGCATTCCCAGGAGAGCTCACGAGAATCACACAGGGGATTCGAGTCACCCCCAGCAGCGACTTCATAGACTGACTCTGACCTCACGGTGGGGAGACACCTTTGCACAGAGTCTGAACAGCTTCTGCGGCCACGTCCCAGCTGTGACTAGAGCCCAGGAGCAGGTGAAAGCGGCTGGGACTCTGTGGTCACCTGACAACAACCCGTCTTAAGGCACCGGCTGATGGTCCATCCCCCACAATCCTCAATTTCCCCTTCCCCGGCTCACAGGACATCCGGGGACACCGCACAGAAGGAACAGAAGCAAGTAAGGCCAAACTGCACAGCGCAGACAGTCCCGCGGTCACCCCAGAGCCGGGCGCGGGCTGTGCGCCCCTCATCCTGCAGAACCTTCCTGCGTGTGCGGCTTCTGGGAAGCCACTTGCCCTGCGCTGCGAGGGCCCTGCGCGGACGTCCGCACAGGAAGAGGAGAAGCGCTGAGTGCCAAGTGCAGAACAATTCCTGGCCGAGCCCGCGCCTGGCAGCAGTTCCCCCTGAGTGGTCTGTGTGCCCCCCAGCTTCCTCCCCCCTCAGCATCTCCCCCGGCGAGCCCAGCTCTGGGCGGCCCAGTCACAGCCCAGTGCAGGGCCACAGGGCCACAGACCTGACACCAGGACACCCGTGCGGGTGCCTGCACCCAAACCCCAAAGCAAGAACCAAGGAGGCACAATCCCAACATCCCAATGTCCCCAGTCTCCTCCCTTCCTCGGGTGTTCACTGAGCACCTGCTTAGAGCTGGCCTTGGGCCGCGTCTGCACTGGTCCGGGAGACGGAGCAGCTCGGATCCAGCTGAGTCAGGCGAGTCAGGCAAGGCCTCTGCACAGCGCCCACGTGTGCCACCGTGCCTGCACGGGCACGGGGACAGGCCCCTGTGACCTGGAGGAGGCGCCGACCAGACGCCCCAGGGGTCCTCGAGCCCAGGCCCAACCTGGCCGGAGCCCCAGATCTCAGTGTGATGGTGGGCGGCTTGGGCTTGTTGGTTGGGAGGGCGCCGCGGAGCCAGCAGCCAGATTTGGTTTTTAAGACAAAGACCAAAGTAGCCAGAGAGGACCCTAAACACAGCCGCCTCCTTCCAAGGCAGGGTCGGGTGTCCGGGTTCTACCCCCCAGGTGGCTTCACTGCTGGCTGTGCTTCGGTGACGGCTGTGGGTCCTCGAATATGGGGTTTGATGGGAAACACGATCCTCTTGTCGGCCCCCAGCTAAGATTTCACGCGGCAGCAGCTACTGGGAGGGAACCCTGGGCCATCTGGCTATGTCCCCTCCAATTCTTTCCACACACTTCAAAGCCAGCTCAGGGTGCGGCGCCGTGCCTGTGCACCCCCACCTGGCAGCACCTGCCCTGCACTGTTCAGTCTGACCCAGCCCCCCACCACGCCCGGCTACGTGGCTGCTCCCAGGCCTCCCTTCCTGGGGGTTCCTCCCCCTCCGAGCAGGGAGCCCCTCGCACCTCTGAGAAAGCAAAACCTGCCCAGGGCCAAGACTCTGCCCCCGACCCACACCCCGGAAAGTACACGTGGGGAGAAGCCAAGACAAAGAGACTGCACCGCCTCAATCTCGCTTATTTTCAGGGAGTCCCTGGAGGAAAAGCTAAGAGCAGGGCTTCTGCAGGTAATGGCTCTGCCGGCCCCTGGCCCTCAGTTTCCCAAACTGTAGAATGGGGGCGGGTGGAGCAGTTGTTAAGATCGAGTGAGATGCCCCACCCTAGGCTCTCAGCCGAGTCCCACCACCTGGCAAGCACCTGTCTGCGGCAGCACAGGTCACTCTCCCCCCTTTCAGCTGGCTCAGCCCCCGAGCCCACCCAGCCTGTGTGCACAGGGACCACCCTGGGTTTCGTCACAATTGGAAAGTGTCCTCTGCCCCCAGGCGCACCTTCCGGCCCCGCCCTTCTCAGGTGGGTCACGGCCTCCAACCCACCCCATGGAGGGCCTGGTGGCCCTGAAACAAATGCTCAGATTCCAGGTTAGCGCGCGGCTCACCGTGCAGAGCATCCGGGACACGGCGTTTGCTGTCCGCCCTGGCGGCGGGCACCCTGGCGGCATGCAAAGTTAGGGGTTACTAACATGCCGTGCCGGCATGTCCTGTTGGGTGAGTGATCCAGGACCTGAGACCCTGAGACAGCCACACTCCTGCACTTTTTACTGGGCCGCAGGGAGAAGTGGGATCCGCCCACAGGGGAACAGGCCCCAGCACGACCCCCAGGGACTGCGTCTGCATCCCAGAGGGAGAGTCCAGCTCAGGACCCCAAGGTAGCTCCCTCAGCCTCGGAGGCCTGGGTGTGCCCAGCCCCGGCACGTGTCCTGCATGACTGACCATCTGCCCAGGTTTGCCCGGGACGGGGGGATTTCTCAGAATGCCGGACCCTCCGTGCTGAGTCCAGAACAACTTGGCCACCCTCGCCTGTGCATGGCAGACCACAGGGCTTCAGCTCCCAGCGCTGACACTGCCTGCGGGGCCCTGGCTGTGCCTCAGTTTCCTATTCTGTGACCAGCCTCAGAACTGAGCTGTGGAGGCCCTGGCACCAGGATACGACCAGGCTCTGCTGCATCTCACCTAGGGGCGAGGGGGCCGGGGAGGAGGAGGAGGCTGGCGTGGGAGGCAGGGCCGTGGACTCCCAGCCCAGGCTAACTCTAAAGGCACATCAAGAACCGCAGACTGGAAGCCCCCACGGGCCTGTTCCGTTACTGAGAGTCACCTGGGGCAACGCCTGCCAATTGGCGCGGAGGCCTTGAAGCACCGGGTCTCACTTACTGAAAACGTCCCGCCCTGCGAACAGCCCAACTGTCAAACCAGGCCAGCAGGTCACGTTTCTCTCCTCTGCGCACCACCCCATCCAGTCCAGATGGCCCGTCGTTGCGGGAGCGCAGGGTGTGCGTCCCCACCCACGGCCACACCTGGCTCGGGTACACCTGCATCAGAGAGGAGCATGCATGACCTTACCGCCACGGAGCCTGGGCCGAGGGACGCAGGGAGCACGGGGACGACTCGGGCACAAAGACAGCCCTGGCCTGGGGAAAGCAGGGAGGGCTTCCCACAGGAGGCGGCAGGGGAGCTGGCCTGCAGAGCAGAATCTAATCTCCGAGTTCAGAGTCCTAGCCTTGTGTCAGGCAGGCTGGGAGAAACCCTGGCCACACAGCTTCCTTGCCCGTGAGCTCCCCAAGTGACTAAAGCTCCCCCCCGCCCCCGCTGGCCTCAGCTACTCCATCTTCAAGATGGGGACAAACCACCTGGCCCACCACAACGTGTGAAGGAAGGGAAGGTGAGGGCAGATGGTGGGCACGGTCATGATTTAGAGGCTGAAGGGCAGCCCAGGCAGAGGGCATGAGGGCTTGGTGCAGATGGGGCGGAGGGTCCATGGGGACCCAAGTGCCAGGTGGAGCAGGAGGCTGATGGGGCTGGAGCGTGGTGACCAATAGGCTGGCCAGGTGTGACACCAGGATCTTAAACCAAAGTCAGTGGGGGCTTGGAAGATGGGAGCAGTGACCCTTGACGCCACCAAGGCAGGTCCAGCACAGGTGGGGGTGCAGCCAGCTCCGAGGCCACTGGTAAGATGGCACATGCACCAGAGTCTCCAGAGGAGAAACCCCAAGTGACCCTCAAATCCCGGCAAGGCTGTTTCCGCCCTTGTTTCCGGAACCCCAGCAAGAGGGGAGGGGAAGACACTCCGACCTCACAGGCAGGAAAGACGTGGTCAGCTCCCGCCCCACTGTGCCGGGGGAGGGAGGGGCCGGAATCGCTGATTACAGAGGAATGTGACTTCTCCGCAGCTGCCAAGCTTAGTATGTTGTTTCTTTTTTTTTTTTTTTTGAGACAGAGTCTCACTTTCTTGCCTGGGGCAAGTGCCGTGGCGTCAGCCTAGCTCACAGCAACCTCAAACTCCTGGGCTCAAGCGATCCTACTGCCTCAGCCTCCCAAGTAGCTGGGACTACAGGCATGTGCCACCATGCCCGGCTAATTTTTTTGCTATATGTATTTTTAG
>CAUYSK010025487.1:0-21792 GCA_963575035.1 Avahi laniger | reverse complement strand
GTTTATCTTTATTTTTTTCATGTAGTGTTTGCCAGACCTGAATTCAAAGACAGTCAAAAATCTAGAAGTGCATTTCCCTGATGATTAGAGATGTTGAGCATTTTTCATATGTTTTTTTGGCCATTATTCTGTCTTCTTTTGCAAAGTTTCTATTTTTATGTTTTTGAATTCTGATTTTATTACATTTTGTTCAGAAAATATGACCTAGATAATACCTTTTTTTCATTATTATGTGGAAACCTTCCGTGTGGTCAATTTTTGTCAAAGTTCATGAATGATTGACAAAAAATTACTTTCTAATTGTTGGATGATGGCTTCTGTATATGTTCATTCTATTTGTCTGTTATTTTTTCCTCTTTTATCTATCAATTGCAAGCATATGTATAAAATATTTCAATTAAAGGGCGTTGTCATTTTTTCTAATAATTTTATTTATTTTTGCTTTATATGTCTCTCATCTATACCATTGGCTATAAATAAGCTTAATAGTTTTACATCTTCCTATTGAGTTGTATTTTACCATTACATAATGATCTCTCTTTCCTAGTGCTTTTTTATTGTCTCAAATTCTCTTTGTCTGATATTAACACAACTCTCTCATCTGTATGTGTTGGCCTACTATATTTTTTCTATCCTTTTACTTTCAATTTTTTTCATGATAGGGTTCATTTTTTACACAGTATAAAACAGGGTTTTGTTACTATTCTTTCTGTTGTTTTAGAAAATTTATCAATTTGTTTTTTTAATGGCAAGCAACAATTTAAAATGATTGCTAATATGTATGTCATTTTATTTTGTGATTTGTTTAGTTATTCTTCTTTTCAAAATTATTTCCTGCCTTCTTATTGATTGATCACCTTCCCATTCATCCTGATCCCATTTTTTAGCCTTTTTTTGTACATAAATATTATTTTACTTATTAAACTAGGTAAAATTTTAACTTTTTTAACTAGTACACTAAACATAGAATTTCAACTCGATAAGAACATAATTTTTTTTTTTTTTGAGACAAAATCTCTTTCTCTGTTGCCCTGGGTAGAGTGCAGTGGTGTCATCATAGCTCACAGCAACCTCAAACTCCTTAGCTCAAGTGATCCTCCTGCCTCAGCCTCCCAGCTGTGACTACAGGCACAAGCCACCACACCTGGCTAATTTTTCCATTTTTATTAGAGAGGGGATCTCACTATTGCTCAGGATGTTCTTGAGTTCCTGAGCACAAGCAATCCTCTGTCTTCAGTCTCCCAGAGTGCTAGGATTACAGATGTGAGTCACCACGCCCGGCCTATTGTTCAATTCTTAATAAAGTTTATCTCCATCAGGATTGTAATACAAATAAAGTATTTTACACTTGGATATTTTTTAATGAAAAATAGCAAAGAACAAACAGTAAATAATATTAGGATAAATAAAAGAATAAATATTTGTAGATTATCAGGTCAGGCTTAAAACTGTTGAAATAACAAATATTTCTTAAGTTTTCCTGGGTAGACTCAGAGGAAAATGGATAAGTTGAAGTAGTAGAGCTTACCACTAAAATTCTCAGTGGGATATATTTTTTGAGGAAAAATGAAGGAAATAGATATTTTAAAGAGCAGCAAAAGTAAATTGTTGCTTGGTAACAGCTGTTCAGGACTATGTGTATATCTATATTAATAATACATCTGAAATATATTGATAATATTTATAATATCAATAATATTTATTTACTTTAGGTATAATAAGAAGGAGGAGTGAATGAATAATTAATTTCTCACACAGTCATTAGGTAATGGTGGTCATTGCCCCCATTTAGTGAGTAATTTTATTACTTATTCTAGGATTTGTATGTGTGTTAATGTTCTAACAGTCTTGAACTCTGGTTCCAACAATTTTAACCTGTTGAAGCCTATGATTAAAGATAACTGTGTATTCTTACTACATAAAACTAATTTGGTATCATCTTTTACTTGCTATATTAATATGTTGTCTCATTTTGAATCTCATCGTAGACTCTCTGGTCTTTAAATACAACGGTTTTAAGATGCAAAAGCAATATGCATTCCATATGTTCTTTGACTTATGATGGGGTTACATCAAAAATGTACTTTTGATTTACAATGTTTTTAACTTATGATGGATTTATGGGAACATAACCCTATTGTAAGTCAATAAGCATCTATATTTAGTTATTAAAATTAACTTTGGAGACTATAAAACTTTTTTTCAATAAAAGAAAAAAGCTATATTCATTAAACTTCTATATAGAAGATTCTGCCCAGGAATCATAATTGTTATACTAGTGCATTAGTTTGTTAATTAAACAAATATTGTTCATATGCATACTACTGTCTGACTGTGAAGATACTAGAATTTTTAGGAGATACGTATATATGTGTGTGTGTGTATGTGTGTGTGTGTGTGTGTGTGTGTGTGTATAAAAGTGTAATATCTATATAGCTTGGAGTATACCAGAAAATATTTACATAAATATTTATTTTATAATAGGAATAACATGGCGGATTAAACAATTCTTTATAATGTTCAAAAGGCTCAAGCATATTATCACAGTCCATTCTTACAATTTTCAAACATTGAAATACATCATTACAGTGTCATTTAAAATGTGTTATATATCTTACTCAAGAACACATGAGTGCTTCTACTACACTGCAGGTCAAGGTCTCTCCATCTAAACATTATTGACATTTGACTTAGGTCATTTTTTGTTGTGGGTAACTACTCTCATTGTAAGATGTTTGTGCCGTCCCTGGCCTGTGCACACTAGATGCAGAGCATCCCTCTCCCTCAGTTATCATAGCCAAAAATGTCTCCCCCCTACCAGAACCACTGATGTAGCCTGATGATTTCTCTAATACCTAAATTTTGGTAGAGTGGTAGATACTTTATATAAATCAATATAAAGCTGGAATTATAGCATATCTACATAATGGAAATGCTTCCACTGGAGATTGATCGTTTTAAAAAGTTTGACAAGGTGAATTGAAACATACCTCAAAACAGATGGCATTTAGAAAGCATAGCCTTTGCAATCAGAAAGACCTCTTTTGAATCCCAACTCTATGTAAATGATGCAAAAAATAGTAACATCCTCAAATACACAAAATGATGACTTTCTTCTTCCTAATCCTTCTCTTAGATACTATTCATCCTTCTAAAATCAAGCAATTTGAACATTACATTTCTAGTCATTTTATAGGCTCCTAAGTGGCCCTTAGGTCCCATTACTGCAATGGCTTCTTCTTACAGAAAAAATTCTAATCATTTATTTCATTTTCTGCCTTCCGTAGTCATACACACAAAACAGTCATAGATACACAATAAACTAATTGTTTCAATATTTCAGACCCTAGTGATGAACAATAAATAAAGAAGACAGGTAGCTATGTGAGTCTTCCTAGTGTGAGTATGTTTAATGTAGGGGGAAACTGGTATGTACAATAGTGTTATCTAAGCATTCAGGTGTGACTAGTGAATGAATTTTATGGAACATTTTTAAACATAAAGAGATACAATGAATTTTTACAAAACTTCTCCAAAGCCCGTAAAGCTAAAGAGAACATTAAATTTATAAAAAGACCAAGGCATTACATTAATGCTTACTGATTATAGCTGACCAAAAACAAATAATTCTGTATATTTGGTCTTCTATACTTTTCATAGAAGTATCAATAATTGTTACTTCTTTATCAAAGAATATACATAGTGTAATAATATGTGCAGTACTATGAAAACATTTAATAGAAGACATTTCATATGGGGCTACCTTAAAATGCTAGGAATAGTGACACTTCCTTAAGATACAATCCCACAGCAGATAAATTTTTTAAGCTGTTTATTGAAGTATTATTGAAGTATGATATAGATACAGAAAGTGCACATGTCATAAGCATATAACTTGATAAAGTTTTATAACTGTAAATGCCTATGTATTCACAGATTTGGATTTCAGCACGGAGATATGAGTACTTTTTAAAGGCCTGTACTGGACATTTATTTCACATGGTTTGACTTCTTATTAATATATTTATTAAATAAAAATGTGTGATATAAATATTATATGCATAGTATCCTACTAGGTATATGAATGGCTATGCAAAGTTATAACTCTGGAAGGAATGGCTTTGACTTTGGGAGATATATAAAAGATAACTTTAGCCAACAGTTCAAAACATTCTACAATTGTGTACCCAGTCTCAATTTGAGATGAGCCAGAAGTCTGACTAAAAAAAAAAAAAAAAAATTAAATGTCTTGAGAAATATTCCATCATTTAATATTGCATAATAATTGTTTTGAAAGCCTACCTTGCATATTTATGCCCATATGTTACATGTTTTGGACATTATAGTAGTCATTAATTTTTTTTATCATAGTGATGATGTTATAAAGTATATATATTAAGAACAATATCCTGTATGTGGTACACAGGTTGAAATGGATGTGGCAGAGGATAGAAGAAGGGAATATATTGAAAAGCTGGTGCAATACCCTACACAAGAAGTAACTTCATCTTGAATTAGGAAAAGTATAGGAATAAACAGAGATAAATAAGTAAAAAGTTATTTAGATGAATTAACATGACTTGGTTATTGAATTAATGAGATTAAAGTAGATAGAATTTGCTATATTTGTTAAGATTACACGTGCATATACAACATGTGGGTTATTAGAATAATAATTATACTAAGGTAAAATTAGGGAAAGCAGAAAGAAAAGCTTTGCATTTGCAGTGGGTAAATGAGTTCTAGCTTATACATATACGTGTGTGTGTGTGTGTGTGTGTGTATAATAGTACTTGTAATAACATGTTTTACAGTGTGGGCACAATGACAGTTTTGGACAGCTGGCTTCCATTCTTCCCATAGCCCCCATTCTCAAAGTGTAAAGGAAGATGAGAGGACATGTGAGGTCATAGCACTTAACCCTGGAAAATAATGAGACAAACAGTTGTCACCGTCTTGACAGTTCTAACCAATCACACCTTCCAGAATCTTTTCCGTTAATATTTCAGCTTTAATGAGCAATCCTTACCCTGTCCAAACCACCTCTGAGACCTGGAAAGAGTTGGATTGTGCCACCTGACAACTCACCTGTAAGCCAGCTAGTTCCATAGGCTCACCTGTGATATTTTATAAACCTCATAGTAACAAGATTGAATTTTTTGATCTGCACTTAAATTATTGTGACCAAGTTTTACTGCAGGTGACAGAAAAGCATTCTAGGGAAAAGAGGATTAATCGACAACTGAGGATATAAAATTATATTTTGCAATGGTGTCATCTCTGTAATAAAAATTTGAAATCATATTTCTAAGTAGTGATGGTAAATTTAAATGCCTGCGATTCCATAGGAAAAGAGAATAGCAGCAAACACATCAATGAACATCAGAGAATGTCTATGTTTATGAAGTGTATGAGGAAGTGGGATAAAAAGGGAGTTGCCACCATGGTAGAAGATGAATCAGGGTAATATTATTTTAATTAAAAGCAGTTATTGTATTTGGTAGGTTGGGGAGAGATTTCAAATGAAGCTATGATTCTGAAATTTCAGGGCCATGAGCCCCTTCTAAGTCTCAAGTCGACAATGTGTTTCTCATAATTCTTTTCTTTTCAAGAAGCCCCTCAAAATTGTGTGAGCATCAGACCTTACAAAAACTAGATAAGCAACTGCAAGCAGCTTTTCTCTCCTGGCATTAATTTTTACTCATCTTTATTTTGAAAATAGTAGTAATATGAAAGTTTTTCTGGTATGTTCTTAACACTTAAGTAGAACATATAATTATTTTTTACCAATAGCATTTTGATACAAATGCATATTGAATTTATTTAAATTCTACATATTTATGGCTTACACTTTTCCCGAAGTCCACATATTTATGATGTAAATTGCTTTTTTTCTCTTTCTCTCCCTTTCTTCTCCCTTCTTCCCTCCTTCTCCCCCACTCTCTTTCTTTCTTCCTTTCTACCATAATCGAAGGGAAAACATTTGGAAGAAGATGATATCTGCTACCAAAATGCATATTTATCATTGAAAAATTAAATTTCCCTAATGAACGCGGGTGTAACTGTTTGGCTGAACACACATTCGGTTTACTGTCACAATCCAATATCACAGTGATATTACTGGCTGAGGTTTTTTGTTTGTTTTTAATTACAGATTGAATAATAAGAGTTTTAACTTTTAGGGTCCTGAAAGGGAAAAATCCTTGTTTGTATCAAACCAAATAACTTGTACACTTTTGAAGGTTAGTTCAATAAAAAATGGACAAACCTAAAAGGAAATGGATTTGTTAATATATACCAAGTTTTCTTTACATTTAAAATCCAAGTACTACTTATAAAAATATATTCACACAGCTTTTTTAAGGTTCCTAATATGTCAACAAATTTAAAAAAATTTTAAATATGTGTATTTCAAAAGTTTTTGCAACTCTCATAAAGTTTTCTTTGTCTCGAAATGTAATTAATATGTTACACAGCCCAATGAATACCTTTCTTGTTATTGCATATCTAAAACCTTAGTAATAATGTATTTATGTAAATAGAGTCAATCTTCATTATTTGCAGAGTCTGAATTTGTGAATTTGTTTGCTTGCTTGAATTGACTTTTAACCCCAAAATCAATACCGGGGGCACTTTTGTAGCCATTCCTGGACATGTGCAGAGTGGTGAAGAGTTTGAGTTATTCAGTGCGCTTATGCCCAGCTGAAGTCAGACAAGGCAACGCCCTCCTTCCTTGTTTCAGCTCTCATACTATATAAAAGTGTCCTTTTCACAATATATTTAGTGCCATGTTTTCCTCATTGTTGTGGGTTTTTTGGTGATTTTGTTGTTCAAAATGGTCCCCAAGCACAATGCTGTCTAATGTTCATCAGAGCAAGAGTGCTACAATGTGCTTTAAAGAGAAAATATGTGCGTTATAAATGCTTCATTCAGGGATGAGTTATAGTGCTGTTGGCTGTGAGTTCGATGTTAATTTAATATGTATTAAATAGGTGTCTTTAAACAGAAACACACACAAAAGGAAGGTTATATATTGATTGGTTTGTGAAAATGTTGTGACCAGAGGCTCACAGGAACATAACCCTTATTTTCCCTAGGAGCAGAGATTGAGCGTTTGCTAATTCAGTGTTCACAGCGACCGTATGGAAAATAATTACCATGGATAATGAGAATGGACATACACACACACATATATACACACACAGATAAATATATATCTGTTTTGTGTTTAAGAAGTTAAAATATAAAATTATAATATACCAGTATTAGTTAATAGTTTCTAAGAATACAACTATAAAAACATATTTTGACCATTAGGAAATTAATTAAATGGCAACTGTGTTTTATTATACCATTCACAGTCTGAATTCAAATAATTTTGTTTAATGTTTACTTCTGAAACTGGTGCACTGTTTATCTGTTTTGGTAACATGAACATTTGTTTTATAAGGAGACATTAAGCAAATTTTACAAATATTGGTATATAGGATCTTTCAGTTATTGTGATTGACTCTTATTTATAAAATATATTTTGAGTGACCTTATATTAGAATTTCTGGGTTTTTTGGTAAATTAGGTAAAATTCAATACTTCCTCTTCTAACTTTATTTTTAAAATGCTTCTTGAGCTCTCTGTTATTTGGTGGGAATTTAGTAGTTCAGAGAAATCAACTCTTCTACTTCAACACTTTTTTTCGTTGTGAAATCTTCAATAAAGGCTTTAAACCTGATGTCAATACTTTTATCTGTAATACTGTTCATGCGAGAGGACATAATTGTGCATTTTGCAATTTCCTTGTCTAACGTGTTCTTTTGTGTGGTGTTTATCTGCTCACTCCTAAAGCTGGGAAGAAGGATAGTATATGAGCGGCACACATAGTAAGTGGGAAATGTGAACCGCCCATAGGTATCTTACATATGTCTTGGTACTATTGGCATGCCATCGTATGGGCCTACCAGAGCTCCCAGACCATTTTTTCAGCTTTAAGGTACTTTGTCAGATACAAAATATAAGGTGAGACTAAGATATAGGAGAAACTATGCCATGGGAAAGTGTAAGAGTGGTTACATTCAAGCCTAGCTGTTTGCAGCCTCTAAAACCTCAATGAAACATAATTCCTCTGCTTCTGAAATGAAAGTTACTAACTTCTGATCTAACTCTCTCACACCATTACTGTGATTATCAAGTGAACAGAAGACACTTTCAGCTGTCTGTGTTTTCTTCTGTAAAATACTTTTTTTACTTTCTCTGTGTTTACAAAATGGAGTCTTTTGTGGAGTCAGACCAGTATCGTGGGAAAATGACACTTTTAATTCTAAGTTCTAATATATTAGATTAATTTATCTTAAAATGATCCAGCTCAGATGCCATAAAATGAGTTCAGGTGGGTCTGTAGGGGACAATTCATAAAGAATTTTGTTATCTCTAAATTTGGATTTGTGAGAATGTTGCTCCAGTGATACCTGGAGCTTGAGGGGCCTAAACTTTTTCCTCTACTTTCTTTATGTTTCTCTCAGCTGTAGGCAAAAGCAGGAGTGTCAGTAACACTACATGCAGATATATTCTTCTTCTCGTACTTTATTCACAGAAACATCATCCTGTTAAAAATGTAAGGCAGAGAGATATAGGGTGGAGGCCAGGTACCATTTTCTACTGTAGTGGAGTTGGGGTTTGTGCTTATTTGTCCTATTAGCTTACTGTAGGAAATAAATAATAATCATGTAAACAAAATTAATTACATAGCTACAAATTGAACTATAAAGTAAAAGAAAAGGATGCTGTGAAAGAAAACTACAAGGGACATCCATTTTAAATTAGACGTGAATTTCTTTTCATTAATTTTCACTAGAATCTGTTTAGGCATACTCAGGATTTCCATTTTTTTTAATGCTTCTGAGTTTGGATCACCTTTCTCTTCACAATATTTATCTTCTTTTATTTTTTTTTAATATTTAATTTTCAAATACTTAATTTTGTTGCCCTCTCCTCCCAACTTTAATCCAACCACCATCTACCTTTCTCAAGAGGGACAGCGCTGAGGTCAGCCGCAGTAAGGCCAGGAGAGTGTGAACAAGGCAGAACAGTGTGAGTGAGTAGGGGCCATTGTTCCTCTGCTCTAGTGTAGATGTGAAGCTGGACACCTGTGCAAGAGGGCCCTGGAGCAAGAACCAGAGTCCAGTTGAGACATCTAGACCAACCCCATTGTCCTCAAGGAAAGGTTGTGCTGGGTCTAAATGTGTTATTATTAGAAGAGCTTCTGTTGTTCTAGGCCTCTGTGGAAAATAGGAGAGCTGTTATAGTAAGCTGAGTTCCCCTATCCCTGATCCTCAGAACACTGGACTTTGTAGCTGAAGGCACTGCAAGCAGGGAGGCTCTACCTGTCACCTTGCAATGGGACTCTCAACTTTGTACCAGATCTGACACCTACAGGGTTACTGTGCCTTCCATTTCTGTGTGATTCTTCCATTCGAGTAGGCAGATATGGCACCTGAGGGTGAATAGAGGGTGAATAATCAAATAATCAAAACAAAACACAACAAAACAAAAAATGCACCTAAAGAAACCCAGCAGCCAGAGAAAGGAAAGATATATAGAACATGTAAAACAGGCAACTTGCATTAAGATAGAAATTCTACAGCTGATTGATGATAATTAGAGGAAAAATAATGAATATTTAAGGCAACTTTAGATTTAAATCATTTTCTCCCATCCAGGTACTAACCAGGCCCAACCCTGCTTAGCTTCCAAGATCAGAGAAGATTGGGTACATTCTGGGTGGTATGACCACAGATGGTCTAAGACTAAAATGTATGATTTTGAGTTTAAAGATTTAGAATAAGAATTCAGTGAGAATATGGTCCCTATGGAGATGTAAATTAGTGGTCCAGAATAAATATCCGAACAAGAGCCAGACTACAAAGAGATGGTATTCATAAAGGAAAACATACAAGACTTGGAGAATGGATAACGTGAGCTTTTATATATATATTTTTATGATGATTACTTGATTGTAAGATCTATGAGGGCAAGGATTTTCTCTGTTCGTTCATGAAGAAAAATACCCAGTGACAAGCAAAGTGCTTGACACATAAAATGTATTTAGATACTCAGTATAAATGTTATATTCTGTCACAGTTTATTATTTTTATATGTATCTTATTTACATTTTCAATAATTATTCATGTAGTGTTTACAGCCAGTGTTGTAGGCACTAGGAACATAATAATAAATAGAAAATAGAAGGTCTTTGCCTTCAAAGAACTTATACCTTAAAGCAGTGGTTCCTAGACTTTGCTGCACATTGGAATTACCTAAAGACTTTTAAAACAACTACACCTGGCTCCTACCTCTAGACTTAATTGGTATCTGATGCATGTTGGACCTTGGGAACCTTTAAAATTCCCCATATGTGGCAGAATTTGTGAATCACTGGTCGAATATGTAAGTTAGGCAATAAGCAATTCCAAATTACTTACCTGAGAGTGATGCTGGCTTGTGTTACCAAAGCTACAGCTTTACCCATGATGTTTAGTTCATCTTAGATTCCATATGTTTACTATTAATATTATTTTAATCATGTCCTATATTTCATTACAATATTGTTGAAAACCCAATCAATACTGTTTTTGAAAAGCTGTTTATTAAAAAGAAGATGAAATATTTATCATTTCAGTTGTGCCCCCCATATACCTTTATTAAATGGAGATGTAAATATTGTTTATTTTTATCCAAATCAAGTATCACATTAAAATGTTATCCTCCCTATGGGTCTAAAAAGCTCTAAGGAGGAATGTTAAGCAGTTCTTGACTGAATGATTATACATGTAATCTATTATTACATTTCTAAATGGAAAAACTGTAAGTGTTATTCAGGTGTTTATTTATTTATTTTTTTATTTGACTTCCAGATGCTAAAGTTTATGTTCATTATAGCATATTTGTTTAAAATGTTCTAGTCTAAATTGCACTCAGCATAGCAAAACTGCTGCTATTTTTCTTAAACATTATACCTTTTCAAAACATTTGAAATAGGTACTGGCCCAAACTGATAACTTCCTTTCCTTCATTTTGCATAATGCAGCAACTTTGGTATCAAAATGCCACCACAATCTTAAATATTCTGACTAGTTTTGCTGAGTGTGCACCAACAACAATGATAATACTCATTGTAAAAAGGAAATGCAGAAATAGTGATTGTCAAATACTAATATGCTCCTTATATCCACACTTTTTTATTTTTCTTACCAGTATAATCTATATTCCAGTTAATAATTTAGTACAAATCAGCTCCTTATCTTTTGAAAAGGAGAGTCTGTTTTGAATCACAAGGCAACTGACCTTGAAGATAGGTTTAATATATGCAGATTTCTTACATTACCTCTAAGCTTTTACTCGGAATATTTTCTTGGTTACATTCAGCTCTCAGCTGCACAGTCCTCATTTTGTCTACCTCTGACAGTAACTGATTTAATTATGATGCAGTTTTTACTTTTCTTTAGTTTGGGATTTTACATTTATTTGTATAACTAGTTTTAAGTAGTACTCTAATGCGTTAATGAGCAAATAAAATAAATATGAATAGTAAAAGTAAATCGTAAATATCAGAAAGAATAGTAGCATCTTTCTAAATTAATTCAGCTATTTCACAAGGTGCTTGTGTATCTCTGTTCACTTTATTTAAATTTTGTTATCAAATGACTAGCAGAAATGCTAATATGTGATAAGGATTTAAAATTGATTCCTTGGATAAGTTTTATGAATTAAAAAATGTGAATTGAGAAATGACCTATGGAACAACTATAATTCTTTAAGGGGAGTTATAAAACTATGTAAGCAAAGCCTTAGAAGTTCAGTTTAAATTTAAATTTTCAACAATTCTAGGACAGAAGTATGTTCAGAAATAGTATTAAAAATAGAAATTTTTTAATGTTGGGACTGACTTTGGTTAAATGCCTTAATGAGTTAATGTGATTCTGCTGGCCATTGCATAGATCAAGGATGAAGAACAAAGAAAAAAGGATAAGAAAAAATTATGTTTGTTTATATAAAATTATATATAATCTGGACTTTAAGAAGAGATTTATGAAAGTCTTTGAAAATAGAATCCATCATTTCAGGCAATTTCAAACTGCTTTATATGTCAGTGATAGTGACTTGTTTTGAGGAATAAAATGTATATCTTTGCTTGTAATTTTTTAAGTTACTTTTCTCTGATCAAAATTAGGAAGAAGAAAAGATAAGGTTTCTATTTCAAAAGAGGAATGATGGTTAGGTTAGGGCAAAGGTGGCAAGAAAATGCAATGTTTTGTTTTGTTTTAATTGAGATATTTTTTGAGAAATGAAAGGTGGCTTTGCTTTGAATTTATAAACCATTTTGTTAGGTAGAGTTCTCCACTTAATGGTTTCTTGTTTATACTGAAAAATACACTAGGTTGATTTGGATTTAGCTTTTAATGATCATAATTGTATAATCTTCATACTTGAAAAATGGAATATGGAAACAATAAAAACTACAGATATGCTTTTAGAATTAATACACAGTACTTTTGGTAATGAAAAATAATCTCAAAGGAATAAGTTTAGAGGACAAATTTTATTAACTGTACTTTAAAATAAGATGTTTTTATATTGGTATTAGCATTCCAAATTATTTTCATGAAAATTCTTTTATGAAAATAACCTTGATTTTTATTAGCCTGTTTTCTATTTTAAATCACGCTATGAAGGAATGATTAAATCAAATATATAGCATAGAACAATTTAACAAGCTTAATAGTCTTACAGATAAGATAGAAATGTTTCTGCTATTACCTTGAATAATCAATAGTGAATTGAGTTGTTGTCTTCTTTAAACAGTATGCTGTTTTCTTGTTATGTTGCTCTAAAGAAATTTAAATATCATATTTCACATTCCAGTTTAGAGAACCATTGTTCTGAGAGAAACATTTTTCAAGATCATTAGTTGTACTTTAAAAATTTACCTTTTATCTACAAATAATGTTGTCATTCTCTCTGGAGCATTTGATCTGACTAAGGCTATGACGGTACATCTTAGCCTACAAAACATGAGATTACACTAAATAACAGTAATATTTTGTTCAGCTTAGAGAACAGATAGTGGCAAGTGATGTCTTTTAAGAGATTTTTAGCAGATCATAGTTTATCTCATATATTTATGTTTTTGGAAAAAGATTATTTTATATATTTTACCTTAGAAAACGTGTGCAATTTATTGTTTTAAGTATTAGCATGTATTTTTGATGTTTTTCCCAATT
Organism: Avahi laniger; assembly: GCA_963575035.1. Lineage (NCBI taxonomy): Eukaryota > Metazoa > Chordata > Mammalia > Primates > Indriidae > Avahi > Avahi laniger. Next base: position 8,518 of record CAUYSK010025487.1, on the reverse strand, counting down.
AAACCTTTAGAAGTAAACATAAAAGTGTTCATAAATTTATGTTGAATGTAAGGGTTAGTAGCATATGTCTCATTTATTTAGGGATAATTGTTTCTACATCACCTGGGCATAAAATTAGTATAGTGTTTCTTTTTACCTCTTAAACTCTTAATCTAATGTAGCTTTAATGAGTTTACCCGTCGGAAGTACTTGAAGCTATAATGAAAGGCTGCTTGGCTGATATCCATCTGTCCCCTTCCTGAAAATAACTGAATTTTAATGCAGAAGTATATAAGCAAACACCATAACTGTTTCATGTATCCAAGGTTATTGCAATTTAATTATGTAATTTTATAATTTTATTTTGTTCAACTGTGCCATAGACATATTTCCTGAATTGTGAAAACTCCACAATCACTATTGACTGGAAAACACAAGGAATACTAAAGACTTGCTACTTGCTTTGATTATGATGGATAACTAAAAATCCAAAATTAACTATAACTAAAATTTTTTCAACGTGACATGTTTTCTTCTTTTTCTCCTCCTCTCTTCCTTTTCTTCCTCTTCATTTTCTTCTTCTATAGAAACACATAAAAATATTCTGGACATAGCCAAATTGATTTCAGAAGTAGAGAGGATGGATTGGCCATAAAGAGGAATGTAAGTTACTTTATAGATACAAGTTATCTCAAGTTAAAATCAATAGAAGAGAAACTCTAAACTCCATTTAGCCAACTCCTAGGATTAACCCAGGTTCTCAATTTCCTTTGTGGATCATACTAATTAGTTTCCAGGGTAGGCACATCTCATCAACTTTATACACCTATTAAAAGTCACTTGGATTTGTTATCTAGCATGTTATTGCCATTTGTTCTTGTTATTCCATTTCACAATTTAGTTAAATATTGTGCAATCTAATGCAACGTAAGTGTTAAAAAGACTTTATTTTTTTCTCTCCTATAAAAACCAAGAGGAATACATTGGAAGTGAATAAAAGCAAGTCAACTAAAATATATAAAATATTTTGAAAAATTATAAAATTCTAGAATGCTTCTGTGTTCAGATTGGTTCATAGGTAGCTTTGCCTTTTTTCTCCATTAAAAAAAAATACTAGAAATCAAAGCCAGTGAATGAGGTTTATGCAAAAAAATTAATGAACTATCCCAGTCTGCGAATTCTTGCTCAAAGAAAAGGACTTGGTTTTACAACAAAACAGTAGTATTTATATCTACTTAAGTCAAATAAGCTACTACATAAGCATATACCATTTTTATGATTCTCTGTTTTAATTATTTTATTTGCTTAATCAGTTCAGTAAATTATAAGACTTAGAATTTAAGAAAAGAGAGTTTCCACTGTACTTTGTAATATCTTTGAAAAAAAGCTAGAGAATCATTCCTTTGCTGGTCTGGGGCTGATTGAATTCTGTGGGTGTTTCCACATCTGAATATCATTAGGAAGACTAACTGCCCACTTGAGGAGACATGCCTGCTATTTGAATCTACCATATCTTCTGGAATTCTCAAGTTCTTTCTCTATAAAATGAACAAAATAATTCACAGTAACATGGACAGGAAACAGGTTTCATCTTGAAAGCCAGCTCTGATTAATTGCTAATGGCAACTTGAAGATCTGTGCTGAGATGAATCTGTAGCCCCGTTCACCTTAGAGCAAAATGCCCTGATCTGATAGTGATGTCAGCCACGGAACAAAGTGGGATAGAGCAGTAAAACCGTGACAGCATTGTTCTCCTGCACTATTTCCACGTTTCTTTTAGTGTTTTGCAGACCTCTAAATGAACAGTTCCCTGTCTTATTCTTTTCTATTTTTCCTTCTGTTGAAATACTCTCCTAGTTGACATCCCTTAGCATTAGTTAGTTACCATGTAGATGAGAAAGACTGCGGGTTATGCACAATTCACCCCTTTGTTTCCCATAGAAAACACATCTTTGTTGCTTCAGTTCAAATGAGAGCCACTTCTTGCAAATGAAAACCACAGGATTTACTTGCTGTCTACTTCTCCCAAACTGAATAACTTTGTTAGCCTTTATTAAAGAAAATCAGTCAAAAAAGAAAATTTATCCCAAAATATTGTCCTCACAGTTAAGAATCTTCAGAATATGAGGGCAAGAGGACTAGTCCAATGATCACTGTTTGATTTAGGAAATCTGGCTGTCAAAATGACTGTTACTTTTTTTTTTACAGTTTGTCACATGGTTTAAAGTATTTTAAGAGGTCTGCTTTCCCAGGTGAAAAATACAATAATTTGTAAGACAGAGTATTCACAAGTTTTATGGTATTAAGAAATTGATTAAGAAATATTGCTTTGCTATTATCTTTAACAAATGTGGAAAATGAAGTTCTGAATTTTTAATGTAAGTGGGGCTGGAATTTTCTTGGAAGATAAAATCAATAAACATATTCTCAGAAGTAAAATATACTCATTGAATACTATCATCTAAATATTCCCAAACTCTCAATGTTTGTCATCACATATATTAATACATATAAAAGGTATACTGTGCTCTATAGGTGAAGGTTGATGATCGTAGGGTGTTTAAATCCACACATATTAGGGATAATTTTATCTCAGTTTAACACCTAGAATGTAAAAAGCATCAGCAGTCAAAATAAATGAAACTTTATTCATGTAATAATTATTCACTGAACGCCTATGATGTGCTAGTAACTCTACCTGTTCTGCCCTTGAGAAGTTTGCAAACATGGAAGGAACACAAATCCATAAACTAATAGTTAAAAAGAATATGTTAGAGGCCATATTAGGGTGATACTCAGGATGCTACTAGAATGTATCATAAATCCCCACGTTTCAAATTATAAATTTATTTTACTCCAAAATAAACAAAGGTAGCTTTATTGTACATATAAGAAAACTTGAAATTATTAAGTGTTTATGTTACTTAACACTTAAGTGTTCAGCGTTAATTTATAGCCTTGATTTATCAAATTTATAATAGTAAACTGACTCCTATTTTTCCGAATATCTGGTATGTGACTTCAGCCCCTTAAATGGGATACCTGACATTATAATTACAGTTTAAAACCTGAGAGATTCTCTGTTCTATTTTTAATCCTTCTCCTAATGACATCACTTATTGTCTATTGGAGAATCAATTTAGGAAATCATTTTAGTCCACTAAGCACTTCAGATAAGGTGATTCCACGAAGCATTCCAAGATTATCACAAGGAATTGCTTTCGTATGTCATAAAAGAAGAAGAAATAAGCAGAATATGACCTGCTGAGGAAGGTTACAGTTTTACAGCCCCTCCCACTGCAGCACTTAAGCCACTCAGTTACAGTTAACTTTGGATTGTCACTCACAGATTGAAAGCAAAACAGTCATCACACACTCTGGGCTTGCGGTGTGACTTGTATGTGTGTTTCTAAATCAATGATGAGGGTATCGGAGCCAATACTGGATATGGACATGGCAAATTACAGTGAAGTTTTGGACCCAACTTATACAACTTTGGAGTTTGAAACCATGCAGATTCTGTATAATTCAAATGGTGAGTTCTCATCTGCCTATAGATGTAGAGAAAATTAAGTATAATGGGAGAAGTAAAACTGAGCTTCCCAAGGTGGTGGCTCCTAGTTTTATTGCTAAAGAATTCAGGGCTTGCTTTCTAAGGCCACAAATCTGAGCTTTCCCGCTTCATCATAAAATTTAAATTAACAGTGCTGTGGGTATTTTATGTCGGCGATAGAAAAAGCCTGGTTTTGTGTTATACAGTAACCTCAGAATTCTGTCTTGGGCCAGGTAGGGAAGCAAAAAGAGCAGTTTCGGGAGTCATTTTATTTGCTGTAAATCACAGTAATAAGTAATATTGGCAGATTGGCTGTGAAGGTACATTTTCTATGCAAGATTTAAAATGACTTATGGAATAAAGTTTCCATAGAACACTAGGGACTTTTCCTAATTGCCTACTCCTTTCATTAGTGCAGTTTGCAATTGCTGCTGATGAAAAACTGGCATTTAAAACTACTATTGAGTTTTTGCATTGAACACAGATATGAAAGGAAATAAGGTTTATATTATAACCTCACTGGACAGGCTAATGTTTAGCCTCACAACACTCTTGGTATTTATCTACTGTAACATTTTAACTTTAAATAAGACATGAGTTGTTGAGGTTTTGTATCTTTATGTAATACGGTTTACTATTGACTTTGAACTTAGATTTGTTTTTTCCAAGTAAAAATCTTGCCCCAAATATGTTACAAGTGTTAGAACTTCTAACATCTAGTAATTATATATGCTTTGGAAAATGTGTATGTGTGTCTGTGTTTAGTTGAGAATTGAGAATGTGTCTTATACTGAGGACATCTTTGTATTCTACTGTACTGTACAATTTGTATGACTGATGTTCTGCTTATATTACCAATAAACAATAGCTTATTAGTGGAGAGATTTTGAAAATTGCTAAAAGATGAATTCTGAAATTTTAGCACAGAGTTAAAAATGAACATGTAGTACAATAGGAAGTTACTATGTTGATTTCTTCTGTTTAGTTGGACTAGAGATATTTAATATTTATCTCATTGTAATCATGACTTTAAAAACAAAGACTCATGATTAATAAATGGTAGGGGTAGATTTATCATAAATATTTATCATAAGTATTTACCAAAATATACTAAAACCACCCTTTGGTATGACTATTTCCAAATTGTTGTTTAACTTGATTGATTGTAATAGTGCTGTCAATTATTATGTAAGTATGGCATTTAACTTGAAGCAACAGTTGAATTTTTCATATTTCCATCTAATTTCCCAGAAAACAATCAATTCCCAACACCTCTAATGTCCATATTTCTAACATGTATTTTGTTAATATTACCCAAGTAAAAATTTGTAGCATTTAAATTCCATAATGCCACATGACTAACCTTACACATTTTCTCATTAAACTTTTATTCCAAATTTATGAAATTATATATAATGATATTTTTCTACTCAGAAGTGTTAGTAAATAGAATATAAGTAACATTACATAATGTAATTGGAACATGGCAACCTTTAATTTTCTCCTTTTGTTCTATTAGAGATATAATAATGAGTTATTATTATATTTGTATCATTATATAACTTTATGATAATTGAATTTTTAATGTATTGCATATTCAATGCCTTTTGAGAACATGAAGATTTTTAAGGTGTAATCAATAGTATTAACTCATTTAAGAAATATTTAGTATAAATATCTAGTTTTTTTTAAATTACCCTTCATTCATAGCTGTCTATTAGATGCCCACTATATGCTGGACAAAATTCTAAGAGCTGGAAAGCAGAGGGAATAAATAAAGCAGATAAAGTCTCTGACATCATGAAGCTTATATCCTATATGTAAAGATGGCTAATAAATGAGCAAACCAATAATAATATAATTTTAGGTAATGAAATTATTAAAATAAGCAGGTCTCTAGGTTCTACTTGAGGGGCAGATGAAAGGTGACTCTTTTAGATGTGAGTTCAGAGAAAGTTTCATACAAAATTTGAGATTTGAAGGGAAACCTGATACCTAGCTCAAAGAAAAGTTTGGAGAAGAACTTTCCTTCAGGCAGAAGGAACAGCCAGTGTACAAGTGCTGAGATGCAAATAGGCTTTGATGGAGAAAAAAGACAGTATTGCTGGAGAATAGTGAACTGGTTGAAAAGTGGTACCAGATACGGGGATCAGAGAGGTGGAGGGGTGGGGAGTGCTTCGTCATGCAGGGGTTTACAGGCCGTAGTAAGGTGTGTAGACTTTGTTCTGTATCTAGTGACAAGTCGTGGCAGGGCTGGATGCAGAAGGGTGACATCATGTGAATTTCTTATACCAAGATCACGGTAACTTCAAGGTAATCAATAAACAATAGGGGAGCAAAGGTGGAGGTAGAGAAGTTAGAGAGGAGGCTATTACAGTAATTCAGGGGGAAAATTATGATCAACTGAATAAGGGTGTTCATAGGGAAAGAGTTAAAAGCTGTGCATTAAATATATATTTTTAAATGTGGACTGACTCACAGATTGGAAATGAAGGATAAAAGTGAGAATATAAGGAAAGCTTCCTGGTTATTGGCCCCGGGCACTGGATGGGATCATTGACGGATGTAGGGGAGGCTGAAGGAGGAACAAGTACTAGGGGAAAAATCAAAGAGTTCTGTTTATGATACATGAATTTGAAACTCTTATTAGATTTCAAAGTGAAGTTCTTCGATAGGTACTTGGGCATTTCAGACTGATGCCCGTGGGAGACGTCAAGGCTAGAGATAAAATACTGGGATTTATCATCATACAGATGATACTTAATGTCATGGGGCAGGATGAACTTCTCTTGGGAAAGAGTATAGTTGGGGGCCTGAGCCTGATGATGTGCTAAAGTTAAATATTCATAAATATGAAAGAGGAATGAAAGCAGCTGTGGCTGAAAGGAAAGCAGTGGTGTGGGGTCTCCAAGAAGTCAAGGAATGGGCTGTTTCAAGCCTGTAAATAATTGGTAGGACAACTTAATCAGGAAACACTCAGAACTGACTCTAACTCTACTCTTCCCTTCTCTTTAACAGATAGTTCTGCCCCAGAGACGACAAGTATGAATACCACCGACAATGGGGTCAACTGTCTATGTGCTATATGTGGGGACAGAGCAACAGGAAAACACTATGGGGCCTCGAGCTGTGATGGGTGCAAGGGCTTCTTCAGACGCAGCATACGCAAGAGTCATGTTTATTCCTGCAGGTACTCGAAAGGCTATTTTTAGGAAAGTTATCTTTAGAGGTGTTTCAAAATGGCATGCAAGGAGTAAGGAAAGAACATTCAGAGACTTTTTTATATCTGTAATGAACAAAATCTCCTAACTGCAATGCAAGTGAGGACGTGTGGGTATATATGCAGGTCGTATTCACATAAGTGGCTCTTTTTTATGAAACATTTGAGACTTATAAAAGGTATATAAAAAATCCACCTATCTACCACCCACCTTAGATCAATATAGTTGAAGCTGTAGTGGACACCTCCCCTGTTATTTTCTCTTTCTCCCTTGCCTCCTACCATCAGGAATTTGGTGTTGATGTTTTCCTTGTGTTTCCTTATTGTTTTACCACATGTTCATGTACTTCTAAACATTTTAAAATCTGAATTTAAATGGTTTTTCAATATATGTATTTTTCTGCATGTTGATTTTTTAAGCACCATTACATCCTGAGTCTTTTAAAACAAAATTATAAAACTACAGACGATTTTGGCAGACTGTTGATGTCAATGAGTGAAATTCAATTTTCAGTCCTAAAATTAAAAATGTATTTCCCATGTCACATTTTTTGCTATTGAATTTAAATGTTTTGTCTAAAGTTTATTTAGCTATTTTATGTGTCACACATTTCTAGTAGGTGTTTTCTTTTTTTTAAATTAATATCTAGTCAACATCATAGCACAATTTAAGTAGAAATATTGACCCTTGATTGATCAGTATGACAGATCTTGAATGAAGATTACATCTAAGTGGAATATGGGCTATTCACAAAAATCGCTGGTTTTAACAAAAAAAAAATGTGTGAAAAGCAGGTGTAAAATTATGTTTTAAGAACAAGTTGGACGTTTGAGAAATTAACTCCCTCAAGACATTGTCATTTGATTTCTCAGGATATAATAAAAGTTAATATATAACTCCCCAAATATCTACCTAGTGTTCTCTAGCAATTTTTCCAGGATAGTTTGAAGTAGGTTAAGAGAAATGTAAATCACCCACTTTAAAACTTCTTGATAAACAAAAAAGAGTTTATAGATGAATTTTGCTTTCATAGACATCAAAACTCTAGAGGTAAAAAATAGATCAATTTTCTTCATTAAAAGTATTTTCTCTGTGATAACATTACATATTGAGTGCTCCTAAAAAGTAACAACAAAATGAATACAAAATAACATGCAAACAGAGCTTTCTGGTGTTAAAAAATGGTGATTCAAAGAACTAAATGCAATAATTTGTAAGAAGCAGAGAATACCTGCTGTCAGCACTGCATAGGAAGAGTTGAAGAGTAGTGCTCCCATAGCAGCTTTTAGAAGTTCAAGAAATGTTCTAACAACATGTACAGTTTACCTCCTTGCACCATCATGAATGCTTCTGCCAACCTAGCTTTTTTTTATATATATTTTGGTATTGAGCAAATGGTATGATTTTCCATTTAGAAAATAGTTATTATATTGATGCAAGTTTAGGAGCATCAGGGGTTTTTTCTTTTTTTGTTTTTTTTTGAGACAGAGTCTCACTGTGTTGCCCGGGCTAGAGTGCCGTGGCGTCATCTTAACTCACAGCAACCTCAAACTCCTGGGCTCAAGCCATCCTCCTGCCTCAGCCTCCCAAGCAGCTGGGACTACAGGCATGTGCCACCATGCCCGGCTAATTTTTTCTATATATTTTTAGTTGTCCAATTAATTTCTTTCTATTTTTAGTAGAGACGGGGTTTCACTCTTGCTCAGGCTGGTTTCAAACTCCTGAGCTCAAACAATCCGCCCGCCTCGGCCTCCCAGAGAGCTAG
>CAUYSK010025485.1:0-39981 GCA_963575035.1 Avahi laniger | reverse complement strand
TTATCTGGACAACTAAAAATACATAGGAAAAAAAAAAATTAGCCGGGCATGGTGGCGCATGCCTGTAGTCCCAGCTACTCGGGAGGCTGAGGCAGTAGGATCGCTTGAGCCTAGGAGTTTGAGGTTGCTGTGAGCTAGGCTAACGCCACAGCACTCACTCTGGCCAGGGCAACAGAGCGAGACTCTGTTTCAAAAAGAAAAAAAAAGTTAAATTTTAACTTTGCATCTTCCCTTTTGAGATAGGCTGGATAGATATTTCTGTGCCATTCAGAGGATTCAAGATTATATTTTCCTTCACTCTTTTGATAATATCATGCATATTCTTGGGGATTGCAGAGGATCATTGAATAATTGTTATTTGAGTGACTTCTAAAGTATATCCCAATAATTACTTGGGATTGACTTCAACACATATTGTGTATTGTTTCAAATATACTGTCAATAATAACTATTGGTAACAATTTTGATCAAGTTGATGTGCATAGAACAAACATAAAAAAGCTGCGTAAACAAAGCAATAGAGGCATCTTCCCACTTTTCAGTGGGATAAACCTGGACTCTTTTTTTTTTCAAGAAAACTAGCCTTGTGTTAAGTTTATGAAGAGTAGAAAAGTAATGATAAGCAAGCAACCAACCTGATGTTATGGAATAAAACTTGTAGAACTATTATAGCCAAGAATACTGTTTTGGCAAAATGACTATATCAATAGTCTTTGGCTCCATTTGAATCTTAAAGAGAATAAAAAATGTGAACACTCAATAGACAATGGAATTTAAATACAACAATTGTGGGAGTTTGGTGCAGTTGTTGATGGATTACCTACAGATGACATGCTTTTTCTTGATCAGACGATAAAAAGAATAAAAACCATTTAGGCCACTTATATGTTGTTGAAGGGAGTTGAAATTCAAGTAGACATCTGATTCCACTAAATCAGCCAAGAGTTTCCAAAAAGCAGATGGCATTTTAAGCCAAAAGATAGTCCTTTGAAAGATGTTGAGGCATGTACTTTACCTGAAAGCATGTCGCCCTCATCTGTGATTTCCCAGAGGATAGGAACAATGTCATGTTCATGGCCTTCCTTCCCTAGCACCATGCGTGGAAAACAGTAGGTACTGAATAAATGTCTTACGAGAGAGAGAACAAAAAATCTTGCTACTTGAAACTTTATGGAAAATATTTGCCCAAGTATTTTATACTCAGTACTTTTTCCTTTTGGTCTATACACATACTAAAATACAAATAAATTATTGCTAATAGTGATTTTTGCAGTTTCAATTTGTATTGTATTTTAAGCAAATCTGCGCTTTTAGACATTAATATAAAAATACTACTTTATAGAAACACAGTAAAATGGTGCTATAAATTAAAATTAACACCTTAGAAAGAAAACTAAATAGATTTCAGAGTTTGTTATTCTGCAGTAAATTCTGTGCTTCAAGTTTTAAATTCTAAAATTCATGACATAATTTTTAGGCTTCATAAAACATGCTTGTGGTTGGATACTTTGTTGGAACATACTTCTGTAGACATTTGGCTTCATTTCTTGTTATTGTGATTCTCATTCCACTCAATTGTTACCTGATAGTTGCCTTTTCTTCTGTTTTTTTAAAAAATTTTAAGGGGAAAATGTATGTTATAACTCAGAAGAAAATAATGTAGGATTACTCAAAAAGCATGATTTTAAAACACGGAAATAAATGTTTTCCTCGTCAAATTGATGTTACTTAAACTATTAACATAAAAATATCTCAGCGTGTCTATACAAATGTAAAATGGAATGAAATAGGTCTTGTGAAGAAAACTCATGTATTATGTTACAGAGACTAAGCATATTCAATTCACCTGTAATTATTCATTTAGTAACGAACAGTCATAGATGTGACTATTTTGATTGTTCATTGGAAAAAAATCTGCGGTATCTTTTGTGCAGTCCAGGATTAGTTTGAATTTTAAAAAAATAATTCATGTTGGAGTAATCTTTGTATGGTTAATACACTTAAAGAAAGATGGGATAATTCATCTTTCATGAATCATCTACCTAGTGGAAGTCTATAATTCATGATAGCAAGGATAGGAATATTTTACCTTTGGGTGATCCTAATGAATAAAACTCTTCCTAACAATTCTTATAGTTAGAAACAATATTTTTCTGACTCTAGTATCTTGGGCTTCTTCCCAAATACGGACTTGTGGAGAAATAGTTTCTCCAAGCGAGAATATGGCTTAGGTTATTTATTGTCCTATTACTTATTTTCTTTTTTCCATAAATTGATTCCAGTCTAGCAGCTTTTAGCAAGATTCCTCGGTTTAAGATTGGTCATCCTACAATATAATCTGGAGTCTAGGAAGTATATAGGTCATTTTACCTGGATGTTTTATTCAAAATTAACCATTTGTGTTTTAAGTTGGAATATCTCACATCCGACATCTAAGAAAGACTAAATCAAACAATAAACTCCATTGCTATAATTTGAATGTGTCCCCCAAAGTTTATGTGTTAAAAACTTGAGCCCCGATGCAGCAGCATTGGTAGGTAGGGCTTAGTGAGAAGTGTTTGGGTCATGGGGCACTGCTCTCATGAATGGATTAATGTCTATATCAGAAGTGGGTTTGTTATCATGGGAGTGTGTTCACACCCTCTTGCCCACTCTCTCCCTTGCTCTCTCTTTGCCCTTCCACTATGGGATGATGCAGTTAGAAGGCCCCTGCCAGATGCTAGCACCTTGATATTGGACTTCCCAGACTCCAGAACGTGAGAAATAAATTTCTGTTCATTATAAATTACCAAGTCTGTGGTATTTTGTTATAACAGCAAAAAATGGACAAAGACTCTCATGAAGGAGAAATGATAAAAAAATTATATATATTTGAAGACTCTTGCAGAACTATAAATATGTCTATAACTACTACCGAAGTTATTTGTTGTAAGAAAATATAAATTATAAAAGATCCCATAACTCCATCATTGTCACTACTATAAACACACACTCCTAAAACTTTGTGGCCTGCTCATTATAAGTTAAGACAATCTTTTACAATATGAAACTGAGTTAATTTTCTATAAACCTAAAGACTTGCAAAATTATTTCAGATTTTTAATCTCCCTAACACACACACAGACACACATAGACATATATACACATGAGCACCACATTTCTTCTCAATAGCTTGTCTATAACTTGGGGAAAGTGCTTTGGAGAAGTCACTTCAAGATGGCAGAAGAAAAGAAAGAAACACAATTCTCCTTATATTTAATCAATAGCAACACTCCATCTTATGTTTAAGTTTCTTATCCTCTCAAGTCCAGCTCTCTGGCTTTGTTCACTTCATTCAGCAGGACTGAGGTGAAGATCTTAGCACCAGTTCTTCACTCAAAGATGTTTGCAATGGAAAGAACATTGTAAAAAGTAATTTTATTCACAAAAGTAGATTATTTAAAAAAATAACTAAGAAGCTTCTTTTTTCCAAGACTAAGTGTTTATAACCCTTGTTAAAGAGACATTTGACATATAAACTTGATTGCTGCCTGGTTCAGTTTCATAGAGAAGAAATGATGTGCTTTTAGAGGTTGATGTAGAAAATATTACTAGGGAAATTATAACAAATGGAATGTCCAAAGTTTTTAGCCCATTGAAGTACAATTCGGGTCTTTATTTTACCATGAAAATGCAATGAATCACCAAAACCCAAGGTATTCCAGGGACTGAAGTTCATTTCAATTATATATATTGTAATTTTGTGAAATATATGTTAATGTTTAGTCTTCCGCTTGTTCCCTGGCATCCTCCTATAATCCTCATAATCTCCAATGTGATAAGGATCTCTTTGTATGCTAATGAGCATGTAGGTTTATGAGAAGCCCCTAGGTAGCTTCAGGATGGGGGCTGGTTACAGGAAAGACCAAGGAAGGCAGTGATTAGAGGGTTGGGTTGAGACTTTTCAGCCCCACCCCTCAACCTCTGGGGAAGGGAGAGTAGCTGAAAGTTGAGTTGATCACCAATGGACAGGGATTTAATCTATCATGCCTACATAAAGAAGCTTCTATAAAAACCCAAAAGGACTGGGTTTTGGGAGCTTCTGTTTAGCTGAATACTTAAAGGTGCCTGGAAGACGCCCACCCCCAGAGGGTATGGAATTTCCTATCCCCCCTCACGCCTGGTTCTATCCAGCTCTTCATTTGTATCTTTCGTAATATCCCATATAATAAACCAGTAAATGTAAGCATTTCATTGAGTTCTGTGAGCCCATCTAGCATTTTAATTGAATGCGAGGAGAGGGTTATGGGAACCCCGATTTAGAGCTGGTTGGTCAGAGGCTCAGGCAAAACAATCTGTGTTTTTGACTGGCATCTGAAGTGGAGGAGGGCAGACTTGTAGAACTGATTCCTGAACCTGTGGTTTCTGACGCTGTCTCCAGGTAGATAGTGTTAGAATTGAATTGAATTGGAGGGCACTCAGCTGGTGTACACTGCAGAAGTGATTGCTTGCTCGGTGTGTGGGGTATCCCCCCAACACCTGGTGTCAGAAGTGTTCTATGTTGCATGGTGAGTAGAAACTAGGAAAAATACACTTTAGTTTTTCCTCCATACTACTGACAGCAAACATTCAAAAGGAATGTTAGACTCTGAGAGCAATACACACATGCCTAAAATAGCATCTCTTCCCTTAAGGATCTTATCTTCTAGCAGAAGAAAAGAGACATGAATATGTGGAAAGTTGAATGGCAATAGAATATTTAAATAATTCAATAGAATTTGAGTTTTTCTTTGATGATGGTGAAGAGGTGGAAGGATTTCTTGAAAGTCTTGAACAACAAAAATAATCAATTTGTGAGTGGTTAGAGGATGGATAGATATCGCTAAGGTAAGTGTACAGTGAAATATTAATTGCTGATTCTAGGAGGATTTATTGTAAAATTCTTTGAGCTTTTCTGTATGTTTGAAAATTTTCATTAAAAAATAATGAAAAGACTAGTGTGTACAAGGCAAGAGTAGTAAACTACTCTGATGGGCATTTAATTTTGATACAGACGTAATGAAAAATAACACATGAGAGGTACGTTCTATAAAAATTACATATATTTTATTCTCTCCTTCATTTGATAAGAAGACTAAAGACACTTAGAGAATAAATTACATTGTGCATCCATCAATAAATGACAGAATTTCCAGATAAAATTGGCTTAAATATAAGGAAAGTTAAATTGGCTTAAATATAAAGAAAGTTAAATTGGCTTAAACATAAGGAAAGTTATAATTGTGTAGAGCAAGAAAACCAAAGTTAGGACAGACTTCAGAGTTGATTGATTCACTTCCTCAAAAATTCTCGTCTGGGTCTAAGTACCTGCTCTGCTGTCTACAGCATCATCTTCAACACCAGGCTGATTCCTCTCCACTCACTAGGTAGCTGCCAGCAGTCTTCTCCCTGTCCATTGCAAAAAATGATGGCCTTCACTTTCCCAGTTGCCCCAAATAAATTCTCCCTCATGTCTTTCTGTCCTAAATTGACTTACACTTACTCAGTTCTGAACCTGACTCTGGTAAGAGGGTGAGGGAAGAGAGGCTTGTGATTGGCCCAGGCTCCTCATGGCAGAGGGCAGCTATGCAGTGACCAGTGCAGGGTAATGAAGAGACAGAGACATCCTCCAGGAGGGCTGAAGCATAAAGGATGGGGAAGGCATTTATTTATAAAGAGAATATACCAGGTACTTTTAGGCAAATGTTGTGGGCAGAATACATTATAAAAGAGAATTATCTTTATGAAGTAGTTTTTTCATGATTATAAAAGCAATGCATGTTCAGTATGAAAACTATAAAAAAGGCTAAAGAAAATAACAATCATTTCTAATCTTACTACTGGGATAATCAAGGTTAATATTTTGACATTTCCTTCAAACATTTATTCTGTGTGCGTATGGTGCACATCCATATGTATGTTATATGCTTGTTATGATACTGACTATATAATTTTGTGTTCCATTTGCTTTTCTTACCAATTATATCATCAACATTTCCCAATGTCATTAAGATTTATGTATAAATTTTGTTTTAATGGCAGCATAAGTTCCCATTTCATGAAAGTACATTTGCATAAATATTCCTATATTATAGAATATTTAAAATGAATCAATTTTTGCTTTGTTACTAATGCTGTGGTAAATATCTTCATAATAAGTCATTGTCAGAATTTCTGATTATTTCCTTAGAAAAGATTTTCAGTTAGTATCTCATTCAGCCAAACTACATGAATATTTTTAATGCTCAATACATATTGTCACATTAAGCTTGTCCCATTTTATGCCTCTATTCATGTGATGATTCTATGGGTTCTGAGTATTACTGTTATTATCATTACTATTATTTAGCAGTTATCTTTTGGCAAGAACAACATACTTCCTCACTTTTCAGCTCCAAGGTCCTCTCCAAGAGATAGAGCTACAAATATATTTTCTATCACTGTGTACTTCGCCATCATCTTGCTGTTCCTTCCCTCTTCTTTGCCATTTTTACGTTTAAGAAGTAGAGGTGGGAACATCTATTATTTCTTTCTTCATTACCTTCTAAATATCCTCTTTGTTATTTCTTGGTCTAATATCTACACAGGTTTAGGATTTAAGCATGTGAACCTTCAAGCATAAAATTCCACATAGGTTAAGCAATGGATGAATAAATGAAAGAGCAAATGAATGAATGAAGGGGAATGCAAATCTGGTAGTTCAGGATAAAATTTGCTGTGGCCTTATTAAGTCCATAAAATTTGCAAATTACTTCATAAAAGTGCTTTATAGGTTTTGGCATTTTAACGATGTTTACAGTGTTTTAGAAGAGACAAAAGATTTCAGTCCCGTGGCAGTTAGCCAGAATAGGGAGCAATTGTGCATACAATTACGCTATTAAGTTATTAAAGGTAGTAAGTAATTTATACAAAACAGACCCTGGAATTGTCTTAAACTCTGTTTAGTTGAAAAGGTTAACAAAGGACAAATCACATTTTTTAATTCCCTTCTTGGTTTTTAATTCACCTTTATTTCCCGCTTGGCCGCATTATTTTCTTCGTAAGAAAACAAGAGTTATGAATTTTCTTTATGAGTTAATAGTGTTAGCTCTATGTCCATAGGTAAAGGATCTTATGATTCAAGTTCATGACATCAGAGGGAAGAAAATCAGTATACCCAGGTATGGGCAAGGCAGAAAAAAAGTTGTTTCATTTCTAGAACCATATTTTTAGTCCCAGGATCTAATACTGTAGGAGATAATATATGTGTAAGCTTCTTGAAAGTGTAAAGCACTATATAAATGTAAAAGATTAGTATTAGTGGTGTGGTAAATCATTTTTCTGAAGGTTGGTGTAGGCCATTTATATTTTTTAAGTAGATGAATAGAAGAAAAATATGTTTTACTCTAAGAATGGCTGATTTCTTCCTCTAGAGTAGTTGAAGCACTTTTCCTGGTTTGATTTGATTAATCCCGATACCATCCTGGTGAGGAAGTTTGAAGGCTCACGTTGAATTTTTGTGAGTCTTGCCTATACATTAAGTTTCAGACATATAGATGCCATTTCTTTTTTTACCAGTACAGTTGACTAGGCTTTCACTTAATTATTTCTTTTATTACTGAATTTCAGATGGACACACTAGAGGGCCCATAGCAGGGAGCCCACTACAGCAGTAGCTCTTGTTATGGCATTTAGAAATGCTGATATGGCTTCTGAAGACTTTCCTCAACCTTTCAGGGGGTGGGGGCTGGGGTTCTCAGAAAACTCAGAGGACTCAGTGAGGGGAAAGGGCCCCTGGAAAACTGGCTATCCAAGCCCTTCCTCTCCAGTTTTCACTGAGTGTTTATATGCTTTGGTTTTATTTGAGAAAACTAATTATGGAACATTCCAGCACTCTCCATAAAAAGTGAACTTGGGGAGTTTATCAGGTCCTGGGGAATCATAAGAAAAAGATCAATCCAAGAGGTGGAGCAGAAAAACATCAGGAGACTTGGAATTCGCCAACTGGAAAAAAGTTAAAGCAGCTGAAGAGCCCTGGAAAATAATAGAAGCTATATTGAGTTTTCCGGCTTGGATTTTGAGTTTTTTGTTCCTTGGGATGTCCATAGTCCCCTACCTGGATTTCCAAAGTACCTTTTCTCATGAGAATTCAAGGGGCATTGTCAACTTGCTCAATTTTTATCACAATGTCCACATGGAGTAGGGGGGAAGAAAGGGCAGGTGTTTTTATTTCAGTATCAGGCACATGCAGAAACTCAGGCATAGGGAAATTGACTGCTGAAGACGACAAAAGTGATGTTTGGTGATAGAGCCTCCTATTTTATTGTTTTCGCTAACTTTTTTTTTATTTGGTCAAGTGATATTTGAGAGATCTATAAAAATATGCTTTATAGAAATGTCAGTGCCTTCCAGGCCATGCCTGTTCTCTCTTAACTCTTTCAGAAATTATCAGGACCTATTGGGGGCAACTGAGCCCTCCTGGTCACTAGTTATAACTTCTCTGAACAATCCCTTCCTCCCATTCTTGCAGTGATGGAGGCCTGGCCATCCACAGAGGATCTGCTTGCCTTGAAGCCTTCTCATCTGGGTTTGTTTATTTCTCCCACACACCATGTATTACAGGTCTTAAAGGAAAGGAAGGTGACCTCCTTGCTCCTAAAAAACAAAAAAAATCAATTTTAAGACCATTGTTCCTTCTCTTCTGAAAAGAAAAAAGTCAACTTCTTTGAAACATGTATTTATTTATATGTCCTTCAATTATACCTCCTAATGTTAACCTATTTTTCTCCTGGTTACTCATTCTCAGCTATAGGAAATTTTAGCATTTCCCCCCCATGACTGCTGTTTTAATTCTTGGTGGCTTCAACAAAATATTGAAGGTTCGTGGCTGGGCCAGCCATCACCTGAGCCCTCAGTTCCTTGACATTGTCATTCGATTCTCTTCTGCTCCACTCACCCTTAGTCACTCACTGCATGATCACACCTTCTTGATCTTACAATTACAGTAACTGCACCAGCTCCCTAATGTCAGTTTCAAGCACCCCACTCTTTGACCACCACTTTTTTTTTATTTCAGCATATTATGGGGGTACAGATGTTTAGGTTACGTATGTTGCCCTTGCCCCCCCGCCGAAGTCCATGACCACCACTTCTTGTCTTTGCAGCTCATTACCTGAATCCAACAAGCCATTAATCCCACGTAGCTCTCCACACTTGAGCCTACCACTTTTCACCATTCATCCTCCTCTCAGTGTTCACACTTCCCTGGCAGGAAGTTTTCAAGCCATTGCCATGATCTCTCCAGAGCACACACTCTTAACTCCCTTGACTCCCTCAGTCAAAGTCACCTAGAAAAAACCCACCACTAATTAAGCCTGTCTTCCTGCCTACTCTACCTATTTCCAGGCAGCTGAACGTGGCTGGGGAGAAGCTCACAATCACACTCTGGTCTCAAGTGAGCCCTCAGCATGTTAGAGAGTCACTCCACATTTCCCCAGTGGAGTCACTCCATTATCACCAAGACACTCACTTTACACCTTACTCAGACATTTACCTCAATCACAACCTACTTATTTTCAGCTCTTTGCTAGGAAAATAGAAGCCATCACAAGAAACTTTGTCTTCAAACTACTCAATCTACCATCCAACCCACATGCTTTCCCTGGATCCCTGGCCCTCTCTTACTCAATGTTTGCTTCTGCCTTATCCATTATGTTTCTTTTTTCCTGACTCTAATATCTCCCATCTTAAAATCAAAACATACCAAAAAAGATCCTCATGCCCCCCTCTTCAGCTACTGCCCCAGGCCCTTCAAGCAGAACCCCTCAGAAGACTTGTCTGTATTCTCTCTCTGCTTCTTCATAACCATCGTCTTTGGAACTCACTAGTTCAAAACACACTTGTTAAAGTCATTGATGAGTCCCACCTTGCCAAATCTAATGGTCAATTCCCTGACATTTATCTTAGTGCACATGCAGCAGTGTTTGACATAATGGTGACATCTTCATTTCTGAAACACCTCGTTCCCTTGGCCTTGAGCATCCTGCACTCTTATTTTCTCCTCCTTCATTAGATACTTTTTATCTCCTTGGTGAGTTTCTCTGGAACACTGAATTCTCTAGGGGTCTATTCTAGGAACTTTTTATTCTCTATTTTCACTTTTTAAATGATAAACCAGGCCTGTTCAACTTTAAATATGATTTATGTGCAGAGGAATCCAGCCTTCACCTTTTCCCCGTGTTCAACACTCACTCATACCCCTGTCTATTCAGCATTTCTGCTTGGAAATCTAATAGGCACCACGAACATAATGTGTCCAAAAAGAACTATGACTTTCACTCAAAACTCACCATTGCCCATATTCTCATCTTAAAAATTAGTATTTCCATTAACCTGGTTGTTCGGTGCAAAAAAACCTTGGTTTTATGCTTGATCTCTATCTCAGTTTGTCTCTTTCTCGCTCTTTCTTTTCCTCTCTCTTTTGTTCTCTTATTCCCCACATTCACTCAGTGAGCTAATCTTGCTGACTCTGCCTTCAAATATATCCCTTTTGGGGTGTTTGTTGTTTAGCTACTCCAGGAGAATGTAAACTCTTTAAGGTCAGGAACTTTGTCTTCTTTGCTGCTGTTTCTCCAAGCATCTAGAACAAGAGTGGGCAAACTGTGACCCAGTGGACAAATCCAGGCATTTACTGAATGGTTTTTACATTTTTAAATGGTTGAAAAGATTTTTTAAACTAAAATTTTGTGATAAGTGAAAATGAAGTGAAATTCAAATTTCAGCATCCATAAATAAAGTTTTATTGGAACACAGCCACGTTCATTCATTTGCATGTTGGCTATAGCTCCTTTCTCATTACAGCAGCTGAGTTGAGTAGTTCCAACAGAGATTTTTATGGGCTTCAAAGGTGAAAATATTCACTTTCTGGCCCTTTATAAAAAAAAGCTTGCTGACCTCTGCCCTCAATTAGTAGTCTGTCACAGTACCTCCAGCCTAAATTTCTCCTTTTTACTAGCTCCAATAAACATCTCATAACTGAACCTTATAGCCCTGAATCACATGGCTCTTCTTGAACCAACCCCTGATCAAGGTTAGACCACAATTAATTAGATAGGCCTGAGCCACGCCTATCTCTGAAGCTTGGGAAGGGGAAGGCTTAACTCCCCCTGAATCATATGGACTAAATATGGGAAAGGTGCAGTTTCACCAGGAAGCTTGAGATGCTGTAACCAGAAGAGGAGTGAGTAGAATCTTTTGTAGGAAAAATGAACACTTGCTTTCATCACAGGTCCTCTTTCTCTTTTAACGATGGCATATTCCCAAACCCTGTGGCTTAGTGCTCCAGAGAACTAAAACCTTTTGTAAGTCACACTCAATTTTCTAGGATGTAATACCTGATACCTCAAACCATCTGTCTTGGATAAGATCTGTATTTTTTAAAATCCATGGACTCCAAACATATATAATTATTATTTTTTGAAGCCAATTGTGCTGGAATGGGACATAGCCTGGGAGGTATGGAAATGAATGTCATACCTGGTTAGGTATGAACCACCTTACAGATGTCCTGAGCAGGAGCCAGGCTTCTGGTATCATTTGTACACCAAGCCTTCTTGATGACAACAGAGTAAGATCTCTTTGTGTTGTGCTTCATTCAAGTTCTCTTTCCTCATCGTGAGAATTACGGACCACCCAGCCAGAGTGGGGAGATATCTGCTGCAAGGCCTTCCAAATTTATTAGGTAACCCATGGCCTTTCAAGATGGCAGAATTTATGTAGAAGAGAGAATGGATTTATCACCAAACTATGTGTCTGAATCTCCCCTCAACAAAGGGGAGCCATGGGAGCTAATTTAAAACAAAAAACCTTTCATATGATCAGATTGTATTTTAGGAAGCTCATTGATAGTGTTTTAGAGGCACTGTTGTAGAAGGGAAAACACTATAGAACTGAATGTGGTCTTTGGTAATTCTTCTAACTCAATAATGACTTAGTCTCCTATCCTTGAAGTCATACAGAAATCCTTGAGTCACTGAAATGTTTCTTCGTCACAGTGTCTCACTGTCGGAGTTATTTTAGAGCTAAGCTGAAGACAGAGCTATTTTGGAAATCATAGCAACATATCTGCAACATGGAAGTTGTTATTTCCTTATTGATCATTTCAGTTCAAAAAATTACTTTAGGAATTGGACTTCCATAGTCTTGTGATTCACCCTTTCCAAACTAGCAAAGATTTAAAATTTTGAGCTGCTCTTCGCTAGCACTTTCTCCTTTGAATAACAATGCTTTATTCATAATTCTGACATTTCTTTTCAGTTCATATTCTCTCATTGAGAATTCTTTTTGATAGGGTGAATTTTCTACAATAGAAATGATTTTGTGTGTGTGTGTGTGACTAAAAAAAGCTAAATGCCAAAGGGTAAAAAATAAGCTTTTGTGGTTATAAAATTGTTAACTGTGACATAAAGTCACGCTGTTTCTTATGTCCCATCCAGTTGTGGCATAATCCTAAAGCTTTGCTCACCCTGAGATTTCATATTATGTGCCTTTTTGTGCGGTGAAGCCTAGCTCACATGGAGTCTCTAGTGTGCTGTGATACCATTTAAAAAATGCCATTAATTAAAAGCTGTTGTCTTTTTCAAAATGGCTTTTAGTTCTACCAGTGGACTGCTTTGTGGGTTTCTGACAATGATCATGGCCTGTGGTCTCTCACTCTCCCTTAGCATGATGACCTTCTGAGAATAATGGCTGCTGCTTCACATCCACCTTCCAAGCCTTATGAATCTCTGAGTTGGCCAACTCTTATTCAGAACCCTATAAGGAACGGCATTCTGCGAAACATAGGTCTAGCTTAACTAAGCTGACACACAGTCTATTCTCCTCTTTAACTAAAACCAACCATTTCATATTTTATTCTTCAACTACAGGACTGCTCAACAATGCTATTAATTTTCAGCAGACTTAATTCAGCCTAAAAGTAAATTGCACTCTTCCCTCAGAGGGTTGCTTATTTGCCGCAACTTGCCCCTGGCAAGTGTGCATCTTATCAACTGGCAAGCGGTTCTTACTCTTGTCTTTTTCCTTTTTTTTTTTTTTTTTGGTTTTTCTTGCCTTTTAATAGAAATTAGAATCAGTTTTTTGTTCCTCTATGTCATCAAGAAAGAATTCTTCATTTAATTTTCTTAGAAAATTCTAGGCTGACATGTATTAAAAGCAACAGCATGTAGTAAAATAAAATGCCATCTTTAATAAGGGCACATATGCTGGGCAGTGATTTTTCTGGTGTTTCTTTTAAAGGAAATCATACATCATGGGCGGCTAGAGGAAAAGCATCACTGTATATTTATAGGAGTCACAGAGGCAGAAACTATCAAATTTACTTCATATTCATCTTTGATTATTCAATCATAGACTACTAGATTTATAAAATCACATGTGCTCTATCTTTCTTTCCTTCAGTTTTATTCATCAGAACCTCAGCATAAAATGGGATTGGGAAAACAAAGGCCATTAAGTTCAATGTAATTATGGGAGGAGCTGGGGGAACCCTTGATCCTTGTGAGCACATCTCCACAAGTAGAAATCTTTAAGAAGCATCATTAAGAAGTAGAAGTTTTCCACCAGCTCTCCTGCTTTTTTCCTCTTAGCCATGAGATCATTGTGCCCATTCCAATGGCTGATCTATAGGCTTAGGTTCTGGGAAATACATAGAACAGAGCCACAGCTAACTCCCACAGCAACCAACATACGAGTGAGAAATGAATGAATGCTATTTTATTTTGCAAGCCACTGAAATGTAGAGCCTGTTTGTTACCACACAAAAGCTGACTAACTGAAAGATGGAAAGAAATTGTTCTAAGCTGCTAACAATGACTATTTGTGTCATGTTGGGATTATAGGTTACTGTGATTTCCCTTACTTGTTTTGTATTTCTCCTGTCACTGTACTATGTATAATTTTATAAGTGAAAAAAAAAGTATTTTTCCCTTTTAAACATACTTTTAGTTCTTCCTTAGCAACAGACATTTGAGACAAAATTAAATTTGGACCATTTCTTGAACAAGGGTGTTTGCCACACTCAGGGCAAACTTGGAATGCTGTATTTAAAACAACTCTTATCCTTCAAATTTATCTACAGATTCAATGCAATACCTATCAAAAACCTGCTGACTTTGCAGAAATTGATTAGCTGATCCTAAAATTCAAATGTAAGTTCCAGGGACCCAGAAAAGCTAAAACAGAAGAAGAATAAAATTGTAGGACTCACAATTTCTGGTCTCAAACTTATAGTAATCAAGACAGTATGGTACTAGTAAAAGGATAAAAATATAGATCAATGGAACAGAATTGAGAGTCCACAAACAAACCCAAATAATTGACCCATTTATGGTTAATTATTTGTCAACAAGAGTGCCAAAACAATTCAATCGGGGAAAGGATAGTCTTTCTAACAAATGATGCTAAGACAACTGAATATCTACAAACAAAAGAATGAAGTAGGACCCCCTTCCTCACATCATATACAAGAATTAACTTAATTAATAGATTAAATGGCTAAATGTAAGATCTAAAACTATAAAAATAGGCCGAGTGCGGTGGCTCATGCTTGTAATCCTAGCACTCTGGGAGGCCAAGGTGGGTGGATCGCTCAAGGTCAGGAGTTCGAGACCATCCCGAGCAAGAGCAAGACCCCGTCTCTACTAAAAAATAGAAAGAAATGATCTGGACAACTAAAAATATATATATAAAAAATTAGCTGGTCATGGTGGCACATGCCTGTAGTCCCAGCTATTGGGAGACTGAGGCAGAGGATCACTTGAGCCCAGGAGTTTGAGGTTGCTGTGAACTAGGCTGATGCCATGGTACTCTAGCCGAGGCAACAGAGGAAGACTCTGTCTCAAAAAAACAAACAACAACAAAAAAAACTATAAAAGTAGATTAGAAGAAACGATAAGTATAAAAATTTTCATGACCTTGGATTAAGGCAATGGTTTCTTAGATGTGAAAAAGCACAAGCAACAAAAAAAAGTAGATAAATTGAACTTCCTTAAAATTAAAAACTTTAGTGCTTCAAAGGACACAATTAAGACAGTGAAAAGATGGCCCACAGAATGGGAGAAAATATTTGAAAAATCGTATATCTGATAAGGGGCTTATACCTAGAATACATAAAGAACTTTTACAACTCAATAATAAAAAAACAAAGAATTCAATTTAACTCATGAAGGGGACATGAAGGGTAGAATGAGAATATATAAAAGGAGGAACAGATGTGTCTTTAGAAACTTGATATCCGTTAAAGTGACCTACACAATACTGACATATCCCTTATTGAATTTACACATTTATCTTAATGAAACTGAGATGAATGAATCAATGACCTTTGACAGATTCTTTCTCTAACTTACCTCTTATGCATCCTCTGAATTATAGTTGCCAAAATATTGGCCTGTTTGTTCATTGTTTGGGATTGTAATATTTTTACTGATTCCTGGTTCACGTGGATCACCAGTTTTCAATGCATTACCGTATTGCAAAATTCACACCACTAACATGATTCAACAAACTCCTGTATACTAAGTCAATAATATATTCAAAGCATTATATTGGATCTTATAGCTTTCAGAAATGAATAACACACACACACACACACACACACACACATACACACACACACACACAGAGGTTTTTTTTTTCCTTTAATAGATGCATAGTTCACAAAACCGGGTCCTTAGACTGTCAACATCAACAACACTTAAAGCCTAACAAGTAAATAAGTAAAATTCATAGGACCCACTCACCCACCCAGATTTACTGATTCAGAAACTTCAGGGTGGGAGATATCAGCAATCCATGTCCTAACAAGTCCTGCAGGAGATTCAGATGCATGCTAACACTCGAGAACCAGTGGTTTTAGGAGTTGAAGAATAAGAAATTATTCAAACTAATATACAACAAGGCAGAATATGGCAAATGGCCTAAAATATGTACAAAGTACTATTTATAGTGGCTAACTTGAAAATTATAACTAGGTTTTAAAAAATGATTTGTTATAGAATACAAAATATTTATACGTCTTTTGCCAAGTCTTATGAAAAGCATTTTGTTTGGAATAAAATTCCTTTCGTCTCTCTTTGCAATAGAGCAGTGATTATCAACCAAATTGAGGAGGAGGATTAGCAGAATCACCTAAGGGACTGCATCAAATTATCTGAGTTTCCCCCCACCCCAGCCCCTATCCCTTATGAAGAACCACAGTTCTGGGGGGTTATAATGGATAACCTTACATACTCAGAATGTTACTTTTATCAGGTTATATTTGGATAACAGCTAATCAAATGATCGTGACTTTGATTCACACTTTTGCCTACATTTTAATCTATTCACTAAAATGCGGTTGCTCTTATGAGTCTTTAATTTGTAACAAACAAATGCAATATCTTGCAGAGCATGTGGAGGAGGTAAAATCCGAATGAAGTGACAGGGTCAAGTTTTACTTCTAACTGGTCCAAATACTAGTTGTGTAACTTCGGGCAAATTTCTTGACACTTCTGATAAACCTCAATTTCATCATCTATAATATTGTTTCAAGAATCTCAGCCCAATCACAGGCTATTGAGAGGATTGAAGGAGATAATCTTTGTGATGATGCATAGCATATGTTAGGCTCTGTAAGATTAGCAGTGATGACTCTTCTCTTTCCTTTCTAGAGATGTCCTTCTCCTGGATTGCTGATCTGTCAGTGGCTTTTGATAATGTAGTAGATATTTCCAAAGAATCTATTCCTCTTTGATAGTATAATTATAAGGAAAATCTATCTCTATCACCTAGCTGTCTATTTTATCTGTCTATTTTCTATCATCAGTTAAATGCAGAGAAACATTTCTGTACTGAGAATGTATATCTAGTGGGCTTCTATTCAATTAACAGAATTAAATTTATACACTTCAAATAACTAAGGAAATATTGACAAAAAAGATTGGCTGAGAATTTTAGCCAGATATTAAAACTTTTGTCACAGCTACTCTAATCTAAAGACTATTGCATCAGCATACCAATTTATAAATCAGTGGAACAATATAGAGAATTCAGAAGTAAACCCAAGTTTACTTAACAACATAATATATAATGAAAGACATTTCAATTAACTGGGATAAGAATGTTTTATTTAATAAATAGACCTTACAGAATTATTAATAGCTTTGCATTTGAAAGAGAGCAAAGCTGTGTCTTGCCTCATATCAGAGACAGGTTAAATATCTAAATGTAAAACTTAAAAACAAAAATTGGAATATTGGTATAACTTTGGGGAAGGGATAACTTTTTAAGAAAGACAATCTGTATGAAAAAATATAACATATATTTGACTATTTAAAAAGTAAAAATTTTCGTAGTAGAAGACACATAAACAAAATTAAAAGACAAGCGATAGAGTGGGAAAATATTTGTTGCATGTTTGACAAGGAGATAGTCCTTTGTGTAGAAAAAGTTCTCACAAATTTACAAAGAAATGAGCAAAGGATATCTTGTCTAGGTAATACACAGAAGAATAAATCCCAGATGGCCAAAAAACATATAAAAATACACTCAACCTTTCCAGCAGTGAAGCAGATTCAGATAAAAACAATAATGAGGGCAGGCACAGTGGTTCACACCTGTAATCCCAGCACTCGGGGAGGCCTAGGTGGGAGGATTGCTTGAGCCCAGGAGTTTGAAGCTGCAATGAACTATGATCACACCACTGCACTCTAGCCTGGGTGAGAGAGCAAAACCCTATCTCTAAAAAAAAAAATAAATAAAATAAAGGGACCTCCGAAAACAATACAGAAATTATGTTCTTCATCCATAGATTAGGAAAAAATTAAAATATTCATTTTATCCCATGACAGGTAGGATGTAGGGAAATGGTCCTTCTCATACATTTTTTGAGGAAAATATAAATTGTTTCAAAAATTTGCAAAGTAATCAGATAATATTTAGTAAAATTAAACAATGTGTGTATCCATTAGCATAACACTCACATTTTGGAGAATTCATCCTACAAAAATCAAGCTGCAATATTTGAGGATCAAAATACAAGGGTGCTTCTTTTGGTATCATATGTAATGGCAATAATCTAGAAATAATCTGAACATTTTTCTTTAAGAGAATGGCTGAATCAATTACAGCACATCCATCCTATGGACTATGATGAAGCTGTTCAAAGCAATAAAACAGAATAGTATCTGCTGATGTGGAAGAATAGCTATTAAAATGTATATACTATCAACCAATCAAGCAAAATATATACACTGTCAACCAATCAATTAATCAACCTATCAATCTATGTGTGTATTGTTTTAAAGTTAGGCTAAGTTACTGAGAAATATGAGATTATTCTTTCATATTTATAAAAAAATTTAAACCCTGGATATGTATATATCTCTCTGAATCTATGAATAAGGAAGAAAATATGAGAGGATACGAATTATCAAATGTATCAGTATCACTTATATAATACATTTATGTTGGGGAACTGGCCTTGGAGGAAAGTTGATGGGGAAGATGATTAATTTTTTGATTAGACATCTTTGATTTGTTCCACATATCATAATCAATATGTAACTTAAAAATACAAAAACAGGACTCAGATCATGTGCAATCCTGCTTATATGCATACTGTGGTCTGAAAGGTACATGCCAGACTGCCAGTTTTAGAACCTCTTAGGAGAGAGGTGTTAGGGAAGGAGGGTAATGAAAGGCTTTAGCTTTTGTGTGTACATATTTCTGCTTTATTAATGCATATTGTTTTTACAATGAGTACTTGTTCATGTATTACTCGTGTGAGTTAAAAATAAATATATGGCTTTAAATAACTGCTTACACCCAGGCAGTAGAGTAGCACAGTGTTTTTTCCTCCCTTCAGAGACAACAGTTATTGGCACAAACATCAGCGAGCATAATGGTTGCAATTTGGTTGAGAAGGATAATCATGTATTAGCTTAAATAAGATGCAATGCCTTGCAGAGATGTCATTCTATGAAAGTATTGATTTATAGTGATCCCAACTAGGAAATACAAGGTGTAATCCACAGATTCTTATGAAATTCAGCCATGTTATCTCTTATAGCTCCTATAAACCTTAACTGTAATTAAGGATCATTAAGAGGTTTTTAGCTAGAGGGATATGTGAAAGGATGTTTTTATCCCCACTTAGGCAGAAGAAAGGTTTTAAAGTGGAAAATGAGCAATTGATGGTTGCCTTGCCAAGTGTAATTAAGAAAATTCAACAGCTCTGATTGTACCAAGTTCTAGAAGTAAAATCTGCCAAAGGCTGAGATTAGGCCTCTGTGTAACTAATACTGTAAATTCATCTTGTCAAGTATTTTATCTGATTCTAATTCTTGGAAAAAGCTATAATCTCTCACATATAGAATAATGTATTTCATGCCCATGGCCCAAAGCAAAAGGTCTCCTTACTGCCTCCCTCCCTCCTATATTATCTGAGACCTTGGTGTCCACTCCTTTACCCTCTCCCTCCCTCTGCCTTTGAGACCTGCCACACTGAAGGGCCTCTCTTCTTCCCAGCTATTCACTTACTTCTTTCACTGCACAGTTTGATACTAACAATTTCTAAGTTTTTCAAGGACATTGCTAGACTTAGCGAAGTTTCCAGGGTCCAGAGAAGGAAGCTGTAGTGGTTATATTTCACAGAAATCGTGATTGACAGGATGTATCTGGGCCATGGCAAGTTCTTGCATTTGGGAATCTAGGAGTTTTCTCGCAAACATGAGCCATGAATAGTTGAAAAATTGTGTAGCCATATGAAGTAGCAGCATAAGCCATGTACGATAGGACCTCTTAGGATCAACTGTCAGAGGAGTAGTTTTGAACAGTGTGTGTGATGAGACTTTTCAGAGAGTAAATAACACAGGATTTGGTCAGTTGCACTTGTGGAGAAAATTAAGAGACGATAAATTTTCTAAGATGTATGTCAACTTAATACAGGAGTGGTATAAGCTGCATACATATAATACCACTTTAGATAGACAAATATACTTATGTGTGTGTGTATACATGTGAAAGGCAGGAATTCATTGTTCGGTGGTGATGGTGATAGGTTTAGGGTTAAGAATGCTAATTAATTTCTTTTTGGCATACACTGGATGCAAACTACCCTTTCATCCATGACATTCTCCTTTCATGTGATTTATCTTTCCTAGAGATGATGATGATTTGTTCAATATTCAGGAAACCAATCCAATATACTGAAATATTGTTTGCCCAGAGTTCTATCTTTTCCTCTACCTCCTTCTCTGCTTATAAGAACAAAAGAAATACTCTTTTGTTCTTATAAGAGCAAAAGAATTGGAGCATTTCTTACAATTGGTCTATTTATGAGCCACATAAATGTGGCACACAGCTTTACCAGAATTATAATTTTAAGATTTCAATTCGTGTGGAGGAAGAAGAAGAGAGGTAGAATTATATGCATGGATGGTCTGAAAGAGCTGTTCAGAGCTTAGTGCTGAGTGGGCAAATTCAGGAGAGCCATTGGTGCTCTTGGGAACTTAGAGAACTAGATTGATCTCTAAGAGCCTAGAAGGAACATGGAGGAAGCCCACACATGAGAGTAAGCAGTGAGATAAAGTTAGTTTTGGAGACATAGAAGTGTCCTTGGAAGCCAGGAATGCAAAGCCTAGTGAAGTGGATCAAGATTATGGAAGATGCTTGTGCCCCATCCATACCCCTGTGGACCTTACCATCTTCATGTCAATGGCTGACTTCCCCACCCCATCATATGCATTTCTTGGCCTAAACTTTTTCTGACCACTGAAGTCTGCCTAGAGCTAGCATAGTAATACAGAAATAGAGAGAGTCCAGGAGAATATACTCTCCCTCCCCGCCCACTTCCTCAACTACAGTATTCATCAACCAGTGGGATGTAAATGTCCCAACTACCTGCCTTCTTGTGTGACACAGCCCTGGATCCTGGAGATCCCAAATGCAATTAAGAGGCACTTTTCTAGAATACTACCCTTTGCTAATGCACCCAGTGTTGTTTGACCTTCCTTTCCTGCCCTCCCTCTACCATGGTCTCCATCATGTGGTCTGGGAGCCCCTCCTCAAAAATCTAGCTCAAAAAATCTAGAGTTGCCCCAAATCTTACTTTGGGGAAATCCAAACTAAAACAAGGATATGTATGCAAAATGGACAGTGAAAAACTTGAAAAATAAAACCAAACTAAAAAAATTGAAATATAAATAAAAGATGTGATGTACTCTAAGGAGAATTTAGATACAGATAAATGGAAAGATAATTTCTTTCCTTAACTAAATCTCTAAAAACACGAGTTTAGGAAACATTGTTATTTACCAATTTTCTGGGTTTGTGCTTTGTGAAGAGAAGAGAAACATAATGGGCATTTTTTTAAAAATAAGCTTCTGAAAACTGTAATGCTTTAAACCAAACCATATTGTTAACTATAATAATGGGAACCCACATCACTAAGAGACTGATTGCCTGGTTCTCTGTGGTTTCCTACCACATTAGTTCTTTTTGGAAATAGGTGGTCTTTTTCAAGGAGCACTTGTATTATGTGTTGAAATAATGAAAAAGCTGCTGAAACACAATATGCATTTTTTAATCTAGTAATAAAGAAAGTAATATGGCTGAATAATGCCTGGCTAGATTAGCTCTGACACTGTATTTGCTTTGTGTCCAACTTTATCTGGCAATGCATTATTCACTAGTACTATACACAGTGCTTTATTAAGTCTTAATCAAATGCATTTTATCATAAGTGTCAATTCAGTGCTTTGCCATTGTATTTATATATTTTTAAATACTGAGTTCTTTGTAAGCAAAAGATAAATGCTGAGGCTGGAAAAGAATATCACATTTCTGAGGTCTGGGAATGAGGTCATTGTGTAGGCACAGGGTGGCTTTACAGCCACACTCAAATCATCTGGAAACAGATTATATTGCCCTCTCTTTTCTCCCTCTAATAAACTGAAATATAAAAATGTTCATTTAATTTTTTCTTCACCAGTGTGAAAACCAAGCTAGTATGCTTTGGTTATCTGTCCAGGGCATTTTAATAGGTTTATGTAGCACATAGATATAAATTGAAACTTTTGCTAGTAGATTTTTTTTCCCTTCCCACGCCACCCCCTAGATTTTTATTTCATTGATCTTGGACTAAATTTTCAAATGTGACTAAGTTCTCAAATCATGTAGGTTAAATATAAAGGTTTATATACTAACTGACAAGTGATTGCAAACATTTGCACATATTTTCAAGTATAATTAATTAATAATGAGCTGTATGTTTCGTAAATATAAACTGGCCTCGGAAAGCTTCTTAGGTTTTCTTGCTTCCCGGGAAAGAAATGCTTACAAAATATACTATTAAGTTGAGTTAAGATCTTTGGCTTACTCTTCTGATAATACTGGGAAGCTCAGTTTAAAAATTGCTGAAATCCAACTTCAAGTTGCTTGATAGGTCTTTTATCAAAACAGCAGTTGTAGATTTATAGAAGTTCTTGTAGTTAGAGGAAAAAATATAACTATTACAATCCTACGATATTAGTTTGGAGGTATCCATTTATTCCACACGTAAATATATCTTTAAGACCAACAAAATTCATAATTTTGTATTTAAAACATCAGCACATTAAAATAAATGCAGGGCTTTAAATGAGCACAGTATCAAGGTGGACTGCTGTCTCTCTCTGAATAAGTGCTAAAGGAAAGCAGGAGGGTTTGCGGCATCAGACTTTACACACTAGAGTAACATTCACCTCTGAGTAAATATCACTATTTGGATAGAGTTTTATTCACAGAAGTAATACTTAGGCAATTAAATAGATAATCAGTGTTTACATGTGAAATACTAAGAAAAAATTAGAAGCTTTCTTACATAAAAACCATATCCCACCCTGCCACATAAATGACACTCAAATAATTATTTGTAAAAACAAAAGCAAAATAAAATCCCAATAATCTCCCCATCAAAGATTATTTTAGAAAATGATGATTTATAAAAAACGGTCTCTGATATATCTGGAAACCTTAATAGGAGGTTCTAGAATCCTAGAGGCTTCTATGCAGCATGGAGTCAGGAAGGCTGTGACCATTTTTTAACGATACCATCTAAAGTGGGCATGGATCCTTTTCTTTGTCCTTTTAAGAAATCTTCCACATTTTTCTTTTGCCCTTTTCTTTCTTATTCAGTTGTTTCCTCAATGTTCAATTATTCCCATGTTATTATTGCGGTGGGTTTTCTCAGCCAGACTTGTAGGTAAAGCTTGATTAATTATGAAAAGGCTACAGTAATCTTTTAGATTTATTTTAGTAAATTAATAAATATGTTAAGCTTTTGAAATTAGTTTTTATTCACTTTAAAATGCTGCTTCAATAATTTTGAGGAATTCTGAATTAAATAAATTCAAAAGTTTTCTTTATCATAGAAATTCTCAGAACCTTTAATATTCTAACAGGAATTATATACTTCTAAGAGAGAGAGATAAAAATGTTTCTCCAACGTATTTGCCTGTAGAACCTCCGTTGCGTGGGGGTAGGGAGCAATAGCAAAGTTTTTTAGTACTAGTACTTGGTATGTGTCAGACACTGTTCTAAGTGCTTTACCTTAAGAGGCAAAAAGAATCTTTTTTACAGATGCAGAAATTGGGTACAGGGAAGCAGGGAAGCACAGGGCCTTGCACTTGGTCAATAGCCACCAAGGGATGGAGCCAGGGACTGAATCCAGGTGGCTTATCAGCTGGGCTTCCTTAGGATTGTCCATTAACGGGTTTGTCTGTCAAGTGTGGTCGACTGGCCAGATCAATCTGTTGAACGTTTAGTTCTGATCTTGTTGGTCAAAATGAATTCACATCAATTCTTTTTTTTTTTTGAGACAGAGTCTCACTGTGTTGCCCGGGCTAGAGTGCCGTGGCATCAGCCTAGCTCACAGCAAACTCAGACTCCTGGGCTCAAGCAATCCTTCTGCCTCAGCCTCCCAAGTAGCTGGGACTACAGGCATGCGCCACCATACCCAGCTAATTTTTTTCTCTGTATATTTTTAGTTGTCCAGATCATTTCTTTCTACTTTTTAATAGAGATGGGGTCTCGCTCTTGCTCAGGCTGGTCTCGAACTCCTGACCTTGAGCGATCCACCCGCCTCGGCCTCCCAGAGTGCTAGGATTACAGACATAAGCCACCACGCCCGGCCTCACATCAATTCTTGATGCAGACACAAGCATACCAAATAAATCAATTTCTCTATACTTTAACTTTCAGCTGAAATGTCAATTGGATCTATGCTGTCTTTGGTTCCTCTTATTTGCCTTCTATATCCAAATAAATTTTATGAATATGAAGCTTTATCAGATAATAATAAAGGTAATTATAAAGATACCTTGACATACTTTTTGCTCACATTGCATAATTTGTAATACGGAAAAAAATTCTTAACATGGTATTTTTTTCTTACATAGTAATTAATCAGTGGTGTTTATGGACCATTTTTTGGAGTAAGGTTTTTATACATAAATATGTCAGGCCTCTAGTCTATCCAAATATTTAGAGTGAAGTTAAGTATTAATCATTATAAAAATAAATTTGAATGTTATAAAATTTTTTTCATTTGATTACAGAACTATTTTATTTTGGAGTTTTTGTTTGTTTTTGTTTTGTTGTGTTTTCATTGCTCTTCTATTAAATTTGGACAAAACCCCAAAGATAGTGTGAAAGTCTCTCATCTTCAGTTTTACTCTTGTTTCCTGTGTGTATTTTAAAATATTTTTCTTTCTTTGTTTCTTAAAACAGAACAAAACAAAAACAAAATTAAAAACGTGGACCATTAGGATACTATTTAAAAACATTAAACATATCCTTGTGTGTAAAGTTACTGTTACTGCCATTCGGAATTTGCATAGGGACATTGTGGTTCTGACAATAGATCTATAACAGGAAAGGTCATGGGCCAGGAAGGGAGAGATCTGGGTCAAGTTCCTGCTCTTTCCCTGAGTTTGTTTGTGACCTTGAGCAAGTCGCTAACTTCGCTGGATCTCAGTTTCTTCATCTGTAAAATGGGACCATGGGAGTCAATCATTATTATATCTTTTTACTGTAGTCTCCCAAGAGTCAATTTAAAAATGTTTTCTTGAATCTACCTTTGCTGTTTAACATTTGCTTACCATGTTTTTCATGGGATTCCTGACCTCTTTGAGGAAGTTTCTTTGTTCTTTATGTTTGGATAACACTGTGCTGCGTGTGTGTGTGTGTGTGTGTGTGTGTGTGTGTGTGTACATGAGAAAAGGAAAGAAAGGTTAAAATAGATTTAGAAAACAATCAGAATTGTGAGACTATAAGAGGGATTGATTAAAAGAATTTCTAATATCACTAAAATCCGCAGTTGATATATCAATGGATCTGGGATTAACTAACAAATGAATGTCTTTCCTTCCAGGCAGACACGTTTCTAAAAAAATAACTTGCTTTATGTGAACATGCAGTAATGGAACTATAAATCTAAATACAATTAAAGTTCTGAGAAATTAGAAGACGATAGGCTACTCATAATGTAATTTGCCAATAGCAGCAGCTAGCAGATCCCTTTCTCCCTGTGTGCTAGACAGTCTGATTTGATTTCCAGCTTTCAACCCCTCCTCAAGGTGTACTCATCAGCCCCTCTGCAGGGTATTATAGGATTCTGGAGACATTAAGAAGTAGAGAACATGGCTACATTCTCTTTTCCAAATGGGTTTTGGCACATGAAGTTCATAAATAACCAATAAGAATTTATTGTTCAGATTTATTTTTCCCTCAGGAGTCTGTAATTATTTTAAAATATTAGCCATAAATCTCAAGCTAATTTCTCAAAGTATTCATTTGCTTTTGAGAGACTCAGTCATATGCGAAAAATCACTTTGATACTTGACTTGGAGACTGTAGACCAAACTATGCATCATTATGGAAAAACAATATGCACAATTTGGTTTTGGCATTGCCCAAAGTGTGGTATCTTGAATCATAATGTTTTTTCTGTATGTCATGAAGTATATATGATAATAAGAAAAGATGAGTATCGTCACGCAAAACGTAATGCTTATACTAACATCTGTCAGCTATTTTGTGAGAATATTTCCAAAATATAACATTTATCTTGGCATTTAGTTCTATTTTGCTCTTGTAAGTGTTACTTCTATTTTATTGCCATTAATATAGCATGACAAATGTCTTTCAGATGTGAAAAATCAATTATTTTAAAAATACTCTAGTAGTTATTAGAGCAGGTTAATGCAAGGTGCTATAAGAGTAATGTCCAAATAAAATGCCATAATTGAACAATACAGTTCAACAGAGGTATAAAATTGAGTTGATCTTTGGTAACTTTGTGGGAAATAGAGAAAAATCAACATATGCAACAAAAGCAAAATATACAAGGTCATGTTTTGTTGAAAGATCGGATAGGTGCTTTGGTGATATTATTTTCAGTACAGTCAAGCTGCCATGGTAAGTTAGAGCAAGACCAAAACTATTTATGCTTGATTTCTATGTACAAATACGTGGCTGGTTTCTAATAAAGATTAAGGAAAGGTAAGCTTAGAGATGGAAGTTTCTAAGAGTTCTCTGGGAGAATGTGAATTATGAAAACTTGAGTATTACCTTTTGGATGTTGGCATTTGGCAAGTTCATAACATTCTTTATGTTAGTAGTTATGAAAGATCATTTAATCTCTAGAATTTTGAATTCCAGAGCTTTATAATACTTCAGAGAGAGCTTCCAAATAAACTGAAACACTGTTATGCAACAGAACCAGTATGTCCTGGGCCCTAGGCATGGAGGGGAATGGGCCTGTTTTCATGGGCCTGAGACATGTGCAGTCACACAGGGCCCCAGGCTTAGAAGGGACCTATATTAAATGCTTGTTTTCATGCTCTGCTTTCACCATTTTGAAATTCTTACTAAATTTTAGACAAGATGTCTCACATTTTCATTTTATAATAGGTCCCACAAATTATGTAGCAGGTCCGGAGGGGAGTCATAAAAGGTCAGGACTCCATGATAATCACGAACTTTCTAATCTGGATTGGGGAGGTGGCTATTTAGCTGCTCTACTCCTAACAGTTATCCTTTGTCTCTCTCTCTTGCTCGGCTTGTGTCTTCATTCTGATCTGGAGGACAGACCCTCTGGGATGCTCAGTCCTCTGAAAGGCCGAAAGTGTCCTCTATGCTTCACTTCAGGCTTCTCTAGGCACATCTAAGTCCTTTGTTGCCATGCTGTGACACCCCTCCTCACCTAGCTATTCACTCTTCCAGCTCTGTGCTATGCTGGACACCATGTTTATTGCTGTGTATATAGTGGTGAATGAGGAGATTTAGTCTTTGATGTCCTCAGCTTATAGTTTAGAGGGATAGACAATCAAGCCAAGGGTAAAATAAAAGAAACTCTGATGGTGGTAGAACAGAGTCAATGGGAACACAGAGAAGGAGCATCTGTGGAGGTGGTATCTAAACAGAGATCTAAGATCTAAGTGAAGGTGATGTTTTTCCACTTGGAGGGGAAATCTGAGAGTGTTCTGGAAAGGGAACAGCATGCACCGAAGCCTGTAAGTGAAAAGCTGCCATCTTCAGGAGAATTTTCCCCATAGAAAATTGCACCAGTTGTATTCAAAGTAGATACGAACCAGAGATTCTTTTCAGGGGGCTTACAAGTTTATCAGCACTAAATCTTTGCATGAGTTAATGGTTCTGGCTGAGAGGCCATCACAGAAGGCCCTGCCTCTATTTTAACCAGATTTTTAGTCACAAAGTCCATGTAACACGTGTCTGAACTGGAATATGGTTTAATATGTGACATCCATGGACACATTGAAGATTCCAGTTTTGTGCTTAGAAAGCCAAAAGTTGTTGACTAGAGGAAAAATTGCCATATAAATTGACAAAGTTATATGCTGTTATGGTTGAATGTTTGTATCTCCCCAACATTTGGATGTTGAAGCCCTAACCCCCATTGTAATGATATTTGGAGTCAGGGCCTTTGGAAAGTAATAGGTTTCGATGATTTTGCAAGGGTGTGGCTCTCATGATGGGATTAGTGCCCTTGTAAGAACAGGGAGAGAGAAAAGTCTATCTCCACACATATGCACCAAGTAAAGGTCATGTGAGCTCATAGTGAGAAGATAACTGTGTATAAGTCAGGAAGGTGGCCTTCACCCAGAAACAAATCTGACAGCAACTTAATCTGGGACTCCAGCCTTCAGGACTGTGAGAAGTGAATGTCTGTTGTTTAAGGTATCCAGTCTATGATATTTTGCTATAGCAGCCTGAACTTACTATGATAGTAGTTGGTACTGAAAAGTGGGGTGCAGCTATCACAAATACCTAAAAATGTGGAAGTGGTTTTGGAACTGGGGAAAGGATAAAGACTGGAAGAGTTTTGAGATGCATTCTAAGAAAAGCTGAGATTGCCAAGAAGGGAATGTTAGAGCCAATTATGATGGGAAATCAGAAAGAGGGGAGAAGTATAGAGAAAACTTCTGTCTTCTCAAAATACATAAATAATCGTGAACAGTATGTTGGTAGAAGTATGGATGTAAAGGCCACTATGGTGTTGTGGCAGATGGAAATGAAGAACATATCATTGGGAACCAGGGGGAAGACAATCCTGGTTACAAAGTAACAAAGAACTTGACTGAATTGCATCTGTACTCTAGTGTTTTGTGGAAGGTAGAACTTGCGAGTCATTAAATTGGATATTTAGCTGAAGAGATTTCTAAATAAAGCGTTCAGGGAGGGGCTTGGTTTTGCCTGACTGGTTATAGTAAAATGTGAGAAGAGAGAAATGAATCGAAGAAGGAATTGTTAAGCCAAAGGAAACCAACTCTTAAAGATTTAGAAAATGCTCAGCTTGTCCATCACGTGAAAGCTTGTTCAGAAGATAACACTAAGGGTGTGGCCAAAGAACCAGTTGATAAGGAAATCAGTATGGGTGTGAATCATGGACCTAATAAGCCACCACAGCAGAAACATTGCCAGTTTGAACTGAAGGATACAGAGACAGGTTGAAATGATGGAAAACTGTTGGACTTAGATCCTGCAGACCTGGACCACAGAGCTGTTGTTTGTGTATTTCTGTAATAATGCATGCACTGTTATTCAGCTGTTTGTGTATTTCTGTAATAATACATATACTGTTATATAATAGTGTCCTAAGAGTCTCCAGCATTCTTTCTACAGGGACCCAAAACTTTACCTTGGCTACAACATACACAAGAAATGGTAGAGAAGTCCCTGTTCATCTGAGTACCTCACATAGGCCGAGTTAGCACAGCTGGCCAATCCAGAATACCACACAAGCAGAAAGTTATCACTGTAGCTGCAAACCCTCATCCAATAGCTGGCTTTCCAAGAGTTCATTTGAACAAGAAGAGAGAAATAAGTACTTGGCAAGGTTTTTTTGTGCCTTTGCTTTACAGTTGGATAAGTATTAGAAGTATTAAATCTGCAGCCTCCCAAAGAGTTGATCTGCTTGGAGCCTTCTGCAATCAGAGCCCTGTGAAAAATGCTGACTAATGATCTGGGATGGTGCGAGTTCCAGAATTATTGCTGACATATCTGTTTCCACTTAAAATATAGAAAAGTAAACCGTGAAATGGGAACTGACTTTCCCTTAGGCTTCTAACGATTCTATTTGGTTGCATACTTTGAGAGGCGGGGGAAGAGTGAAGAAAAAGAACTGCTAAAAAAGATTCTCCACAGGTGAACAGGAAAAAAAGTAATCTATTACCTTGCTGTGCCTGTAACAGGCTTTTCTTTTTCCTTTAAAATGTGAGAGTTTGATGTCTGAGATGCTATTACTTTTTCTATTATAAATGAACTGATGGAAAGAACATATTATCTGATAGTAATCTTTCATGTGTACTTACAAGTATTATAAGTTGATAAAAGTGACTGGTTTAAAAAATATGCACAGAGTTCTAGAAGAGATAGTGAAATGGATATATCCATATTTTTGTGTGCGTGTGCTCTTTTTTATCACCTCATGTAGTTGTGTGCATGGAGACTGAGACATTTCTGTTCCCATTGTAGAAAAGCCATTTTACCTCCTGAAATGATCCCACTGCTTATGAATCTAGAGAGTGATCTTACAAAGTTTAGCTTAATTCATTTCCAGGTTCTTCTGTGTTTGATATATTTGAGTCTATGAAAGTCAACATGCTGTTGTAGAATGCAAGATCACTTTCCTCTCCCTTTTTAATGTGATACAGTTTAAAAATTATAGATTATGTAATTTTTGTTTATTGAATAGTCCAGCACAGACAACCCAGGTGTTGGGTAAAAAAAAATTAAGTGTCCTCAAGTGATTGACAGCAATAAAACATTTTGATTTTCAATGAAATTTAAGATTTAGTGGTTGGAAGCTATTCATGTACACCACAGCAGCAAGAAATCCTCAATTCTGTGGATTTTTAAGAATAAGGCTAATTTTTCCTTTCATTCATATTTAAGAATATTTCAGAATATGAATTATAGACACTTGGTTTTTCACCTTAATTGTAGTGGTTTATAACCTTCTAATATATAGATTTTCTAAAAGATCTATTCAACATTATATTATTTAATATGTTGATTATTTATGTGAGGTTTATCAATCAGTCTTTGTTTTTTTCCTTGGTAAAATCACTTCATTTATTTATTCATTTGTTAACTCATTTAAACAACTAATGTTTATGATCTGCTGAATCTGCTAAAATGTCTTTCTGTAAATAATTAGGAGTCTCAATAAAAATGGCTAAAACAACAAAGGTCATAAACATACACAAAAAGCTTGAATCAAAGTAAATCACAAAGTAAAATGTTAAGCCACAGAAAGGCAGAAGATATTTGCAATGCATGAACAGGTATTAATATTCAGAATATATAAAGAACAAACTAAGAATCAATAAAAAAGACAATATAAAAAATAAATGAATATGAATAGGAAAATATAAAAGAAAAACCTAACTGCTCACAAATATAGGAAAAATGTTCGATCTCATTAATAAGCAGAGAAATGTAAATTAAAAGTAAAATTATATATTTCACATAAAAAATTTGACTATACAAAATAATGGCAAGGATGTGAATGAAGAGGGACTCTCATACCATTTGAGAGAGTTCAATTAGTACAAACTTTTAGAGTATAATTTGATAAATGTCTAGTAAATTTGAAGACACATCAATCCTTTAAGAAAGCAATTCATTCCCAGATATATACTCCAGTGTGTTTTAGTACTATAATCTTGCAATTTGGGGACTTGACATATTAGTTAGTTATGAAATCACTTTTTAATGG
Organism: Avahi laniger; assembly: GCA_963575035.1. NCBI lineage: Eukaryota > Metazoa > Chordata > Mammalia > Primates > Indriidae > Avahi > Avahi laniger. The sequence continues at coordinate 8,663 of CAUYSK010025485.1, read as the reverse complement.
AATAGAAAATGGTGGAAAGTATCAGAGTACATCACATGTGTAAGAATAATCATTTTATAAAATTTTTCCAGAAATGTGTGTGTACATATGTGTGAGTGGTAAACACATATATTTATTTTAAAATGTATTGATTTCTGCGGATCATGGTCAAACATATTTGAAAAACACATCCTAGATAAACTCTCACATATGTAAAAAGGAGACTTCTTGTTTATACCAACAAGAAATTAAAAACAACCCAAATGCAGCAGGAGAAAGGATGAATAAGGTGTGGTAGCTCTGTATAATAAACAGCTGTACACAATGAAAATAGATGATCTGAAGTTATCTGTATGTATCTGAATGCATCTGAAAAGCCTAATTATGAGTTTACAAAAAAAGTTGACAAAACTATTTACATTATAATGCCCTTATAAATATTTTAAAATATACAAGCAGCATTATATCTTAGGCACAAACACATGTTTAAATATATTAAATGCATTAAAATACATACTCATGCATGAAAATCATGAACACAAAATTCAGGATAGGGTGAAGGGCAGAAAAAGGGTTTGAGAAGGTGTATAGAGATCTTTTTAAAAGTTTTGTTGCAAGAAAAAATAAAGAGGAATTATTTTCTCACATAACAAGAAGTCTGGAGGCTCAACAACATTGCCAAAAAGCCAAGCTTCTTCCTTGTCTCCATTCTACCAGTCTCAATACGTTTTCTTTATGGTCATATGTTGACTACTGAGATTCCAGGTATTACATGCAGGCTTGCCAAGTCCAGTGGTACAGAAAGGACTATTTCTTTCATGTGTGGGTCTTTTGTAAAAAGTGAACCTCCTAGAAGCTTCCCAGCAGATTGGCCAGACCTAGGTATCATGGCTGTTCTTACACCAGACACTGACAAGGACAATGGGCCAACGACTGATTTATCCAAATCATGAGGAAGGAGGGGAGGACATTGGAACAGAGTTAAAGCTCTATCAGTGAGAAGGAGAAAATAGTGTTGGATCATTTGCATTGGCTACAAGTACCTATATAAGCCTTGGGGATACAGAGGTGAACATGGCAGGCTCCTCAGAAAGTTCTAATGTAGAAGGCTAATATTAAAGAACAACTGAATAAGATAATTTCAGATACTGGTAAATCCATGAAGAAAAGAAAACACTGAGATTTATGAGAGAGCAATTGGAGAGTGACCTGGAAGGCCTCTTTGACGAGGTGATACTTGAGCTGATACCTGAATTACGTGAAGAAACCAGCCATGAGCGGATCTGAAGAAAGGGAATCCAGGAGGAAGAATGAATGTGCTAGCACAGGAATGAGCTTGTTATGTCAGAAGAAAAGAAGGATTCTGGCATACCTGGAGAAGAGAGAGAGAGAGAGAGAGAGAGGAGACAGTCCAAGACTATGCTGGAGCCAAACTGCACATGCCATATTCCAGTGAGGCCTGGAAAGGACTTTGCATAGTTTGTAAGGAGAAACGTGATACTACAAGAGGGTTATAATCAGGACTGTGATGTGATCTGATTTATTGGTTTGAACGATGGCTATTGCACAAGCCCTGGCAAGTGGCAATGATGCCTCAGTCTAGGGTTGGGCTAGTGGAGATGGGGAGAAATAGACTCATGTCAAAACAGTGAAGGAAAAGTAAAGTGTTAAAGAAGGCAATGTAAAGAATCAAAGACAAGCCCAGAGTAGAGGTTTTAATGAGGTTTTACTTTAATAACCTGGATCTTGGGGCCCGAGCTGAAAAGCTAACCTAGAGAGAGACATCATCATCTCCTGTGAGGAGAGCCTTCCAGAAAAACATGATGTGATTGTAAGACAAGTCCCTTGCATTTCCAGAGTTCAGTGAGGCACATTTATGTCTCAGTGGACATCCACGGACTGCAGAGTCATCTCTGCTTACTGTTCAGAGTCCAAAATTCCAGGTTGTGCTTCCAGCTGTGCAAAGTAGGAAGTGCTTTAATTTGTACTTGGTTAGCATGAAGTTCCACAAACACAGAAGCAGATTAGGGACAGAACCATTGAAGACTGCAAACAGATGGAGAGAATATTGTCATAAAGACCCTACAAAACTATCATGTATGAATAAGCAAGTATTTGAGAGTTCAATGGGTAATTTGGACGGCCTTCACTCTTTCCTGAGTTTACTAGCATTAGCTACATACTTGCTCACTTTCTTGTTCGTATACTCATATTGCCTCTGAAGGGCGCTTTACTCACCTGCAGGACTGGGCTTTTTATTTTCTTGCTAATATGCCCTAATTTCCTGTAATTTCAGCCTCCATCTTGAATATGGGATTTAGACCATTAACTTTATATAGCATATTTAAAAAGCAATTCCAATAAATAGATATTAACCATTAAAATTACTTCTTGGTTAGTAAATAGGTCCATTTGAACTGCGTTTTGACTTCTACATCTGAAAATAAAAGTGGATGGTTTTGTTTATTTCATTTTTAAAAGTCCTACAAAAGAGGCATCTATACTATTCCTTCTTTATTCATAAATTTACAGTAACATAACATTTATTGATCCGCTTGCAGCATAATGGTAAAAGATGAATTGTCAAAGTAAACTGAAGAAGACATGCAACATACGTGCACTATGTTATATAGGTTTCTTCTAGTTGCAAGTGACAGGGAACACAACTCAAACTAGAAAGGGAATTTATTCGTATATAACTGGAAGATGTAGGTGCAGCTGGATGCAGGAACTCAAATGGAATACCCAGGGCCTGGTTTTTCTCTCCAATTCGGTTTTTCTTCCTTGTCTTGGCTCCATTTGTAAAGGGTGGTCTCCTCATGGGGCCAAGATGGCTATAGCAACTCTAGTCTTATGGTCTGTTAGCTCAAATCCTATTTTCAACATTCCAGACAAAATCTCATTGCCTGTCATTGCCTCTGGTTGTGCCATTCCTGAAATAACCTCGGTAGCAAAGGGAATAAAGTGCCCTGGTTGGGTCACATTCCCTCCATCCCTTGAGGAAGGGATTGAATCCACTCTATCCAAATATGTGGACTAAGATTGGGGAAAGGGTGCTTTCCGAGTAAGAAATTGGGGTGCTGATACCAAAATAAATGGGATGTGCATGCCGAAAGGAGTTGGGAAATGTATTAATATTTGCCCATTGCCCCATTTCAAGCCCTAATAGTTTTGGAGGCAGAGATGTTGCCATGTTGGGTTTCTAATAGTGTGTCAGGAAAAACTTATTTTCCTCTAGAATAATAAATTATTCAAGGAGCATCTCAGCAATTTACTTCTGAACTTCTAGCACCAGAGGCAGCCCCAGACTCAAAGAGGGCATAAAGGGTTTGCCTACCCTATGCCAGGTGCTGGATATATACCATCTCATCAACTACTCACAAATAATTTATTATTAGTCCTATTTTTAAAATGGAAAACTGAGCCTCAGGCAGGTTAGGAAACTTTTCTAAGTTCATGTAACAACAATTTCACAGCATGGTGACTATAGCTAATAATTGAGTTCTGTACATTTCAATATTGCTGAGAGAGTAAATTTCTAATGTTCTCATCACACAAAATGCTAAATATTTGAAGTGATGGATATGTTAATTAGCTTAATTCAATCTTTCTTCATTGTGTTAAAAATCACACCACTTTGTACTTATAAATATATACAACTATAACTTGTCAATATATATAATTTTTTTAAGTGCTATAGCTCATATTTGAACCTAGGTCTTTCTGAGTGCAAAGCCCACAATCTTACCTTTACAAGCATGCCACTGCCTTGCCAAACACAACTCTTAACTCAGTCACTGGGTCAAGCAATTGGCTTTAATTTTTTGGTGTGTGATATTTCAATTTTGTGCCTTAAGCCTAGTGACATTTACTTTAATATGTAGACTTTACATATATTGTCATATAAATGTTAACATTTTTTTAAGAGTCTCAACAGGAAAATTATTATTTTCTCCATAATCTTTCATTGCCCGAATATGTAGTGAATGCCTATTCTTTGTAAAAGGACAAGAGCAATGTGAGATGAGTTGGCTACACCATTCCAGAATGGTTTTTCTCATAATACTAAGAAGAAAAATACACTAGCCTGGCACTCTATCACAGTCCAATCCAGTCTTGAGCCCTCAGAAGGAATTATGAATAGTGGAGTTTAGCAAGCTGCTTCCTCTGGGCAGGGATAAACAATTCCCCTTAAAGGTCCCCTCCTAGTCTGGAACAGCCTGGGAGCTGCAACCATCACATCAGATTGTGGTTCTTGAGTTTACCTTGTTTATTTTTTTTCTGGATTGTGCTGCCTTTGAGAGCAGCCGTTTTGTTTTCTTGTCATTTGTATCTTGAACACTCTGTCCAAATATGTGTCCTAAGCATGGGGAAAGAGTATTGTCCCAGTAGGAAATTGGGGTGCTGATACCAAAATAAATGAGAGACGGATGCATAGCCCAAATGCAAATTAGTTGCTCAGAAATATCTCTTGAATTAAGTTAAGTGCCGTAGTAAAGTGAGTGACAATAGATAGATATTTGGTATAGCAATAGCATTGAACACTATAGATATTTGGTATAGCAATAGCATTGAACAACCACTGGTAAAATTTATATGAAACACATATTTTAGAAAGTATATATGCATGAAATATTATATAATATATATGCACATATCATGTATCACTTAGTACATGATTTATATATCTATAGTATATGAATCTCTTATATACATGTATATAGGTAGATTGTTCTAAGATTCATAACATTTAAGGCTTTGTTTTTAAATAAGTGTTATAGCTTAAAACGTTCTCTGGGGTTTGAATTCTCATTCCAGCATTTTATGAAACCATAAAATATGAACAATTTACCTCCTGACTTCTACCTTTTCTAACCTGCTCCCTGCCTTATGACATTAAAAACAAACACACATATGAAATGAATTATATTTAAACTTCTGGGCAGCATTTTCTCAGCAAGGCACAGAAATATGTAATTCTATTTTTCATAAAGTAATTTAGTTCTAAAAAGCCAAGCTGACATATAACCAATTGGTAGTTGGAGAAAAACACTGCCATTTGTTGTCAAGCTCTTTTAATTTAGCTAAACGTGGGTTCGCAAGAGGATATTGAGAAATCCTGAAGAGTGTAAATCTTTTAATTTCCATTTCGAAACCTTGCAATAGTGCATAATTCTTTATGATTTTTGATTTCTTAAACATGTAACATACTCCTCTTGATTATGGGTTCTATCGTTTTCTTCAGTCCAGACGTGTGATCATGGCAATGAGGCTAAATAGCGTGTACTGCAGGGATACATCTGTCTGACTTAATGCTTCCTGAGGCTGTTGTTTCTTTCTCTAACTATGACACTTTTACTGTACCGAAAGAGATAAATTGCTTCTCCCTAACCTATTTTTCACATCCTTGTTTCCATTTTCTGTTTCAATGAAACAATGGAATAAATTATCTAACACTGATTTTCCTACTATTTACAAGAATGATTCTGTTTTGTTTTTTAATGTGATAAAATATGAGATTTTTACTGTTTGGAATAGCAAGCGAGCTACAGATGAACAAATGGAGGCTAACAGGTAATGACTGACTTTTCTAAAGCCATGGGACTGATTGGTGTCCACGTTCCACTTGCAGGATTTCAGAAGCAGCAGTAAGTGAAGTCAGCAAGTCTCAGGGACTCTTGAAAACAAGCTCTTTTTATCAGTGACTTACTAGAAGGCAGTAGAGAGTAATGGTTACAAACACAGGCTTTGGACTCAAATTATCCTTGGAATTTAATTTGGTCCCCTCTCTTCTTAGCTTTGTGATACTTGGACAAGTCATTAAACTCCCCTGTGCTTTCATGTGCCCTTCTGTGAAGTGATGGTGACATTACTGAGCTTTTAGAGTTTAGGTAAAAATTATGTGCAGTAATGCCTGGTTCATACTAAGCAATGAATAAAGGGTGGCTAGTGCTGTTTTTTTGTTGCTATATTCTCTTCTTATGCCTTGGTAAGCATTAATAGAATAAGTAAGAATGCCTACATGGAATTTAATAACTTGGGAAGCATGATGGTGAGTGATACTTCTTAGTGCTTCGATTTTGGCCAATTACAAATGTCTAAATATCCTGTGCATTATCTCTGCATACAGGTGACCTTGTTCTGTACCTGGTCATAGCTGCACTGGCCATGTCTCATTTTACTGCCAATTTCCGTCTAGATATTCCTAGAATCTACTTCTTGTCCATTTTCCTTACCGCTACCCTGGTTCACAGCTTTCTCAATTTTCACTGGTTCTGCCACAGCATCCTACTAGATATCTTTTCTTTTAGTAAGGATATTAAATCCTATATTTTGAATCGGAGCAATTTTGGCAAAGCAAAATTCAGTGGTGTAACCCTCTAGGTGAAACCCTTTTATAAAGACCCAATTTCCCTCAGAAGACAATGATAGTCCCACCATGGTTTGGTCTTTTTCTACCTACACCTCTCTGCCTTCCAAGATAGGCTATGCAGAGGAGGATACTGAGGATCAAGGAGGTTAAATAACTGACCTGAGATTATACAACTAGTGAGTAGCAGAACCAGGACACCATCCCAGATGTCTCTGCTACACACTCCAGATCTGCACAGTTACTACACAGATCAAAGATCAGCCCACTACAGCCTGGGGGCCAAATTCATCTGACTGCCTATTTTGCTAATAAAGTTTTATTGGCACACAGCCACACCCATTCATTTACATATTGTCTGTGGCTACTTTTATGGTCCAACAACAGAATTGAGTAGTTGTGACAGAGACTACCTGGCCCACAGAGTCTAAAATATTTACTATCTGGCCCTTTGCAGAAAACATTTGCTGGCCCTCGACATAGATCAAACTTGGATTCAAATAGTAAAAATAATAGATTCCAGGATGTGCACAGCAAGGAACTCTGTGATCAGAGTCTTCTGCCACTTTAATGAAGGTAGATGAAATGTTGCCTTAACAGCTAGAAGAAGCACTCAAGTAGTAAGACTTAAATATACTAAGAGATTTTAATTACCTAGATATTGGGAAAACAGCTTGACAGGATGCAGATTGCCCAATCAGTTATTTTTAAAGAGCTGCTGACAGTGCTTAACGTGGAAGAGGTAGGAAGCTAAAGAGACGGCATGCCCCTTCCACCTGACTGTGCCCAAGAAAGAACAGGTGATCGCAAACAAAATGGGATATGTGAAAATAAACTTGAGTACAAAGGCTCTGAGCCCAAGATGACTGGATATTTGCATAGATTCATGCACAATCGCCTGCTGAATGCATTCGGAAAGTTTGTAGTTGACCTATTTGGAAGGAAAAATTGAAATATTCATTTAGAAAAATTGACCGTTTAAATCAAGCATTCTAAAATTCCAAAAAGAATTTAGGAAGAATAATGTTTCTCATAAAGGCAAAACTCCTTTTTGTTCTTCAGGAGGCATTATGCATTTGGGAGATTGGAGAGCAGAGAGGCAACAAGTACAGTTTGTGATAATGTGTTTGCTGAGAACTGAAATGAACTGTAGTGTGTTCAGAATGTTCCAGAAAAATGATGATAGTTAAGTCTGAGACCTGTACGTGGTTCTCCTTCCAGAGGACTCGAGGTGTGTTGGAAAATTATGAAATGACATTCTAGTGGCCTGAGTGAATAAGTGCAGCTTCCAGCTGCCATCATCTAATTTACTTCCAGGGAGTGATGTGTGTAGCTGGGGCTCATTTGCCAATGTCCCCAAACAGTGGTGTCCAAAGAGAGGCCTGAAGGAACCTGTGGAGACCTGTGGGCTTTGTCAGATGAAGAAATGAAATAGAAAGATGATTTCTCCCTTAGTTCCTCCAATCGTGTTTAATTAACTTTTGTCAAGAGCCTGCTTGGTGCCCTGCTCTGGAACTGGGGACACCAAGCTGCATAACGACCTGTGTCGGGGAGAAAAGGCAAACACAAATTATTGCCATACAATTTGATGAATCAATTCTAATATTTGAGGCATCACCCAGGCCAGAAGCTGAGTGAGGGGAGAGAGAAGATGAAGTATGAAATTAGGCAGAAGAGGTTTTGAAATAGGGCAAAGACACAAAATTTGCATGACCAGACTCCACTGTCCTCAAAATAAGTTGTTTTTGGATGGTGGGCTATTTCCATATATTTTGAGAAAAACCAAAAAGCAGAATGACAACTCAGTAGCACATTCTTGCCCTTCATCCAGTACATGCAACAGAAGAAAATATGAGCACGTAACATGTGGCCTGATTGTCCTTCCGTGAGGGACTTGCGTATTTCTGAATGTACAGGCGAGGGGCCTCCATCACCCCTCCTGTGTGCTCTCCAGCAGTGTTCAGTTGGGTCTGAGTAGCAGATTCACCCCCCTAGGGCTGAGAGCAAGTTTCTACTGCTGCCATTGATACTCAAACTTCATTGGCTTCATAATTAGTATTTATCATTATTCTAATGACAACAAACATTTATTTGTTGAGTGTTTTTATATGCCAGACACTGCTCAGCATCTAAATCCATTGCTCATTTAATCTTCACAATGATTCTATGAGACAGGAATCATTTTACCCATTTGTGAGAAGATAAAGTTACAGAGACTAAAAGTAGTAAAATAACTTTCACGAAGTTATTTGACAAGGTGTCTGACTCACATATATACTCAATCTGATATTTCAGATACTTTCTATTCCTCGAG
>CAUYSK010025483.1:0-29525 GCA_963575035.1 Avahi laniger | reverse complement strand
CTTAGGTTGAAGAGATTTAGTTTTATCAAGACTTCTCCGCCTTTATAGTTACTATTTTGTTGTGGGCAGGGCCAATGTAATGGGAAGGTAATTCTACCTGTTCAGTATGTGTCATATGGTTGTGGTGAGAATTAGATGAAATACACATGAAGGTACTTGGTAAATTTTTAAGACTTACTCAACTGTAAAGTTTTATGATTAGGGAATTATTTATGATATAAAAGAGAAACATCAAGGTTAAATATTAAAGAAATCTTGAATCTAAATATAAAAAATATAAAATATTGTCTACAGTGTTAGTTGTTCATACCCCATTCCTTAAAGTAAAGAAAAAACGGCTAGGCACGGTGGCTCACGCCTGTAATCCTAGCACTCTGGGAGGCTGAGGCGGGTGGATTGTTTGAGCTCAGGAGTTCGAAGCCAGCCTGAGCAAGAGCGAGACCCCATCTCTACTAAAAGTAGAAAGAAATTAATCGGACAACTGAAAATATATAGAAAAAATTAGCCGGGCATGGTGGCACATGCCTGTGGTCCCAGCTGCTCGGAAGGCTGAGGCAGCGGGATTGCTTGAGCCCAGGAGTTTGAGGTTGCTGTGAGTTGGGCTGACGCCATGGCACTCACTCTAGCCCCGGAAACAGATTGAGACTCTGTAAAAAAAAAAAAAAAAAAAAAAAAAAACAGAGTACGGAAAAAACCAACTACGTATAGTACATATTGTACAGTGTACATGCATATGGTATATTATATAGTATTACTATACAATTCAGGGAATAATCCTACACTGGCCTCTGGTGGATGTTCTAAATACTATGCCTGCACATAATTATCAGGCAAAGGTATTTACATGCCCTTTTGACAAACATAAGGTATTAGATTTTTCTTTTTAATTATCAATTTTTAGATTCTATTTCATGGAATCTTTACTTGGGAATTTTACCTTATGTATATATAAAAAAAATTACCTGGAAGATGCTTATTAAAATGAAGATTCCTAGGGATCTGTCGCCAGGATTCATTCAGTAGTTCTTATGTGCAGCCCAGGAACCTTGACTTTCAGACTAGCTTTGAGAATACACCCTGAAGTGTATTCTCAAGGAGGGGTTTAGGGACATAACATTAATTCTTCCAAATTTGGTACTCATTTTTGTAAATATTGTATTTTTCTAGAAACAAGGTATGTAACTTCCATGAAATTGTGACACCCCCCACCTCACCCAAAGCATAAGAACAATTATTTTACTTTAAATAATGACTTTTTGTTTAGTGTCACCATTTTATATTATTTAAAAGGCATTTTGACAGTGAAAAAGTATGATACGTTATAGGAATAATTTTACTGTGATCCTGCTGATCTCTGATACTTACAGAGGCTAGGATATAATAGCTTGCAGAATGTTAGTGGGGGCTTTGGTTCAGCGTGCATCTGTCCCAAGTCTGAAGGATCATAGTGCACGTGTCTCTGGGCCAAAGCTACTCTATCACAGGGAAATGTTCTTGCTAGTTCTGTCTATTGTTGCCAGAAGAACTATGTTGTCTGTGAGCATTTTGCCATTAGCAAGTGCACTGAGGAGAGGACAAGGCTGTGCCTGTACTTCCAGGAAATGCCGCTCCAATAATTTTACTGTGTCCTGGCACCTTTTCTATCATATATTTCGTACATGAAGGTACTTGGTAAATTTTAAAGCCTTACTCAAGAGTAGTTTTATGATTAAATTAGCTATGATTTAAAAGAGGGACATCAAAGTTAAATATTAAAGGAGTTTTGACCTGTAGCATTTTTTTTCTTCTCCATATTTTCAGGAAAGATTTTTTAAGAAGGAAGAAGATGCTTATAGGTATTCTTCCTAGATTGAGGATTAGAAGAAGCTTGGTTGGAAAAAATGCTTTTCACGTCTACAAATAACATCTTATTTTTTAATATTTTTATTCATGGTAGAAAAACTAGAAAATACCCAGAGGCACCAAGCAGCGCGCGCGTGCGTGCACACACACACACACACACACAGCAAAACAAAAAACACACTCAATATAGCAGTAGAATTTTTAGCTATTCTGTGGCCAGCCAGAATAAAGATTACATTTCCCGGTCTCCCTTGCAGCTGGATGTAACCATTTGACTAATTTTGTGCCAGCAGGATGTGAGGGGAGCTGGTATGTGCAACTCCTGAATCATATCCTTAAGGCATGTGCCCTAGATTCTTTTTATTCCTTTTCTCTTGGCTGGAAATTGTCAGTCATTAGAGTAACTCCCTTAGACCCAGACATGGAAGCCATGTACTTAGAATGGCAGAACATCCCACCAGCCTGGATCCTTGGATCGTCTCATGGAACAGAGCCTATCCACCTAGACTATTACATAAGAGAGAAATAAAATTCTTGTCTGAGCTGCTTTATTTTTGGTGCTTCCTGAGTATAGTAGCTTAAATCGGCCTCAACTAATTACAGAGAAGGGATGTATGTGCCTTTTTTTTCCCCTTTATTCATCCTCTTGCTTAGAACAAGAGTGTTGTGGTGCGCCATCACGCACTATGTGGAGAAGGGTGGTGCCCTAGGGGTCGCAGAAAGATAGAAGGAGCCTGGGTTCTAGGATGACTTTGTGGGGCTGAACAATCATATTAGCCCTGGATCATCTACATCTTTACTGTTGAATGAGAGGGAAATAAAATTCCATCTTGTTTAAGCTATTGTTACTTTAGATGTGTCTTTCATGAAGGCAAACCTAGATTGAATTAATTTAAAACAATAATCCATTGTTTTAGAGAAAAACCATGAATGTATACATCCTTTCTGAATTTTTCTACGTTTGTTAATATGTATATATATGTAGACAATTATTAATTAAGAACACAAGTGTTGTAGACAACCAGGATTTGAATCTGAGCTCACCTGCTTTCTAATGAGGTGGTTTTGGAAAGTTCCTTAATGTCTCTGAGCTTTAATTTTATAATTTATAAAATGGATATGATAACTTCTATCTCAAACTTGTTATTAGGATTAAATGATTACATATGTCTAAAACATACATATGTATTATACATATATTTACTTATATTTCATTTATATATTTAGCTAATTATAATTGTATAAAAAGGGGATCATACTCTACATACTTTTTTGTGACTTGATTTTTCACATAACATTATATTATGAACATCTTCACAATAAATACTATCATTTAACACTATTTTTGATGGCTGCATAGTATTCAATTGTGTAGATATGCCACAGTTTGTTTAAGCCATTCTCTTTTTGTTGGACATTTGAATCCTAATTTTCAGCTATTATGAATGATACTACATTGCATAGCTTCATTCATTCAATAAATGTTTATTAAACGCCTACTCTGTGCTGAGTGTTATTCACAGAAGTGAACAAAAGAGACAAGGATCATTGCCTTCAGGGAATTTGCATCCTAGAAGGGGGAAACTGAAAATAAACATAAGGAATAAGAAAAATATCTGTGTTAGAAGATAGTAATTGCTTTGAAAAGAAAAGAAAGAAAAAAACACCTCACGAGAGCAGGGTAAGGGATTGTAAATGCTGGTTAGGGTTGTGATTTTATACGAGGTGATCTGGTTAGGCCTCCTTGGGAAGGTAACATTTGAATGAAGGTTGGAAGGAAGTGAGAGAGTTAAGTCTGTACATATTTGTGGCCCAGGGAGCAGCCAGTGCAGAGGCCAGGTAATAGCAACATCTGGCCTGGGTGAGAGACAGTGAGGAGCACAGTGCGGCTGGAGTAGCATGAGCAGAGGTGAGAGGAGTGGAAGCTGAGGTCAGAGGGCATGGAGGTGGGGGCAGACCAGGCATGGATAGCTTTGTAGGTCCTTGTAAAGACTTTGGCCTTTTTTTAATATTTTTTTTTTGTAGTGACATTTTTTTCCCTTCTTATTTATGACCTTTGGATACATTTGTACACATGGAAAATGCTGGTTCAAACATATTCAAAAATTTATGGACTTGATTAAGTAAAAATTTTCAAGGGAATAGATTAGACATTTTTGGCTTTGTAGTGAAATGTTTGCCTATATACTTAATCATTTCTTTTGGATAAATTCTTAGACATGGAAATGCTGGCTGAACGACATGTAAAATGTTATACATTTGAGTGAGTACAAGATTTAAGGGAATAGATTATGTTTCTTATAGGCAGGGGCCATGTCATCTAACTTTCTTAACTTTTCTTGTAGTCTTCCAGTTTAGCAGAATGCTAAGCACATAGTGAACACTTGGTGCAGAACTTGCTGGTTGAAGGGTTGAGTATCAATTTCCATTCCAGTCTTAACTGTTACCTGTCCTTTGGAGTGGGGAATGAGTGTTTTACCTTGCAGGAACTGTAAGTTCCTCATGGTGAGATCCCTGCTCTTCTTAGTCTTACATTTTAGTGGGAAGAGATAGACAATGTACAATTTAGAAAGGTAATTTCCACTGATTTCATATAAATTTGAAGAAAACAGGACCACATGGTAGAGAGTAGTCCAATTCCATGGCTGTGACAATACAGAGGACATAAGATGATTAGAGAGTTGTAGGCTCAATGAACGTATGTATTTCTCCCATTGGGCATGGAGAGAAGTTGAAACTCTCTAGTTATACTGTGGTTTGATTTCATCGTGTTGTGGCATTGCATGGAATTGGATTAGTGGTGACGGTCTTTGGATCAAACTCTATATCATAATTAAGGGGGTACAAAATGTGGAAACAAGCCAACTTCATCACTGGTGAGTGGAAAAATAAAATGTATTAGTCATACAATGGAATATTATTTGACAGTAAGAAGAAGGAAAGTACTATTAATAATATACACCACAGCACTGATGAACTTCAGTGATGTTAATGCTAAATGAAAGAAGTCATCCGCAAAAGACCACATAATCATGAGATTCATTTATATGGAATGTTTAGAAAAGACAAATCTATAGCAAGAAAGAGTAGATTAGTGGTTGCCTGTGGTAGGGGATAGGATAAGGAATGACTACAGATGGGCACCAGGCACCTTCTTAGGGTAATGGAATGATCTACAAATTGAATTGTGGTGATGGTACAACTCTGTGTATTTGCTAAAAATCATTGAATTGTACACTTAAAATGAGTGAATTTTATGGTATGTAAATTATACCTCAATAAGGCTGTGGAGACATGGAGGTATTGTTCATGGATACTTAGATCCTTACTCTAGGTTCTTCACCAGATGCATATGTGTCCTTGTGACCCTGGGTTTGGCTCAAGATGTGAAGGGTACTCCTTGTCTATAAATATTTCCTATTAAGAAAATAAATCAATTGTGCATAGACTTGTAAGTTTAAAATAGAAAAGGATGGTGTACAAAAACAAACAGACTTCTTGGATGCAACAGATTCTGCCTTGTGCAAACATTGTCAGCAGCAGCTGTCACCCTGTGAATTCTATGCTCAAATATGCTGCATGTGCTCCTACTCTGGGCCACTTCTGTGGCCTTGACTAAGTCAGTTGGGAAGGTAAGCTTATTTTATGGGGTGGCCTCTCTGCAGCAAACTGTAGTCCACTTGACAGGTTGCCAAGAAGTAGATAATGCTGTGTTATCTACTTCCACCATCACAGAGATTGTTCAAGGAAAAAAGTTACGTAGGACATGCCAAATTAAAAGAATGGTACAGATTGCAGTGGAAAGATAAGATGAATATTCTGTAATATCTAAAGGAAGGAAACATAACCAGGTGGAGATTGTGCCTTCATTTCTGTTCCAGAAACACAAAAGAACTGGTGAGGTTTTTTGTTTTGTTTCGTTTCTAAATCTCTTTTGTTCTTGCCACCAGCACCACAGCTGAGGCTCCCTTTGCATCTCACCTGGATTACTGCAATACCTCAATACCTCTGTACTTTTTGCCTCTAGTACCTGAACCACTCTGCTCCATTCCATCCATTCCACCTTCTTGGAGCACAGCTCTAACTGTGACTCTGTAGGACGTAGGTCAAATACAGAGTTTTTGTCATGCCCTCCAACTATACCCTGTCCATGTGAAATCATCTCTTCATAATGCTCACCTGTTGAAATTGTAGTTGTCTTTCAAAGCCCAGCTCAGGTGGCCCAGTCCTATGTGAAGCTTTTTGTGATTATCCCAAACGGATTATGATTTTAGCATTCTCTGACTTTGCACCTCCCTTACATCATCTGCCATAGGTGCCTTCTCTTTTGGTGATTTGCATACATGGCTTAATTTTCTAGTTTGTAAACTCTGTAAGGGAAGTGACTGGTTCTTATCCATCTTTGTCACCTTGTACATGGTCGATGCCCAAAATATAACTTTTGGATTGAATGAGCTCTGTAACTCAACTATCACAAAGATTTTCTTCCTCTAAATAAACTTTGAGCAACTTTATACTCTCTTCACATTTTTTTCTCTGTAAGTGCCTAACACTGGTCATTTCAAAAATTTGAACTTACTGTTATTGTGCCCCTTATCTAGGGCTTTTGACACACATTTTTCCGGGCCAGGGTTGTGCATTTGTGCCTTGGCAGGTTGATGACTATGACTGTGAATAATGAGTCAATTATCATCTGGCCTCAGGGAAAGTACAATTATTCCTGACTGGCCAGGCTGAGGTAATCCTCTCCTCCCTGTGCCCTTTCAAATGAGGAACATAAAACAGTTGGAATTCAGAGCACTGCAGAGGGAATTTAGACAAAACATTTGTCTGCTGAATTTAGCTTCTTTGGATTTATTCTGATTTATGATTGATTAGTTTTTAAATTGCTTATTTAGTTCTAACGACTATCGCTCCAGGGGAGTCCAGATACCAAGAAGCATGTGATCAGGAAGCAGTGGAGTGAAGTAGTTTGGCTGGACAAATCAAGAGCAGATATTATTATCCAGAGAAACATTGCTCTAGGCAAGGAGTATAATGTGAAAATCACACCCTGACTTTCAAAGTACCCAACCTTGTTATAAGCATGATTGCTTATCCCCTATTCTCTTTGCAGAAGGCTTTTTGCAATTGCCCAGTGCTGCATAGAATTGCCCCCCATGAATTTTTCTTTCTTTCTAGCAATATATTCAATATCTCTTCACGACTGAGAACGTGCTCTTGATTTATATAGCTATTGACCGTAGCACAGAAGAGCAGACGCTCCGAAGTTGCTGGCAGGATTTGGTGGTGAATTCTTATGTTGGTTATGCTGATTTGTGAAAACTCTACCGCAAGTGTGGTAATGCTTCTCAGAACGTGGATGCTAGTCTGGCTTTTTTGTGGATGAATTTGAATTTTTAAAAAAAGTTTCTTTCAAAATCAAGTCCTCCGAAAATAATCACTTTTATCTGGAAGATACGTAATCAATATGTGGTTAGTGTCTAATTTATCAAGGCGTCAAAAGTTTCAACCTTTTCTAGGAGTATAACCTTTTCCTCTGGTCTGAAATTAGACACCGTAGGTGTAGTGGGGGCCTTGTAAGGGAGATCTGTTGGAATCTTATCTGTCTGGTATCAAAAGGAAATTGAAATTCCATTGCTTCAGAATAATGAAACCTCTAAAAACCTTTAGAAAAAACTTTTGTCTCATCCGTATTGAAGTTTTGACTCAGAAATGCCCAAAGAAATGCTCTTTCAGGTCTCAATAACTGACTTGTTCTCTGAAATATTGCTGTTGGATTTCTAAACTGTATTATGTCTGACACTTATTTCAAAGCAAGAAACATTAGGGATAAGATGAAAGGGTGGAAAAGGACTCTGATGAAAAACAGAAACAGAAGAAGATGAGACGAACACTGGGGTGGCACGTTTGGATTGCCACCAGGATAACTCTGGGAAGCAGCATCTGGCTCTCTAATCAGGCTTTCAGCCACTCGGATTCTGGGCTGTGCCAGCATCTGCCATTTTGACATTATCATATTGAAAAAAAACTTTTTTCCTGTCTCATTGTGCCAAGAGATTTATTATTTGCTGGGTTTTTTAAAAAAATGATAAAAGCCTTTAGAAGAAGCACTACCTGGATCTATGGAGGGATACTATATCTTACATTGTTGTGAAACTCATTTTGAGGTTTAGAAAGGAGCCTTAAACTGTAGGTTTAGACAGATAAGTTTTTTTCTGCATCTCCTGGTATTTTAGAAGTGAAAACTTTATGTTTACAAAAAGAGGAATTTTAAAAGAGTAAACAAGAATTTTTCTTAGATCTGAGATCCCAACAGTAGTTCAGCATCAGCATCAGAAGCTGGGACTTCATTATATTTGTTCCTTGTTTCATTTTTTTTTTTTTTAAGACAAAGTCTTGCTCTGTTGCCCAAGCTAAAGTGCAGTGGCATCATCACAGCTCACAGCAACCTAAAATTCCCAGGCTCAAGTGATCCTCCTGCCTCAGCCTTGCCAGTAACTAGGACTACTGGTGTGTGCCACCATTCCTGGCTAATATGTTTTTAATTTTTTTTTTGTAGAGACAAGATCTCTCTATGTTGTCCAGGCTGGTCTCAAACTCCTGGGCTCAAGTGATCCTCCCGCCTGATTCTTCCAAAGTGCTGGGATTACAGGCGTGAGCCACTGCACCTGGCTTGTTCTTTATTTTAAAGGAGTTTCATCTGGTTACCTGTCAAATAACCTGGGTGTTTTATTGGAAATGGTAGAGAGTACACTGAGTGATTATGAGAACAAATAGAACTTGTCCTTACAGAACATCTGTTCTTTTGAGACATCGCTGTGCTTGTCAAGTGTTTAAGTCAATAGACTATTACAATAGTGTTGTTCTGGGTGCATAGTATTTTCTTAGTAAATACTAGATTTAGGTTGTGCTTGACTTAAGGGATAAGAGGAAGAACTGAAACTATTCCACCTTTTATTAGAACAATGTACTGAGGAATGGCTGTAGCCACAGGAAGTCTTCTTTCCTTCCAGCTTTAATGAAGTTTGAGGAACCCTTTCATCCCTCAGTTAACTCCTCCAGTTTCCAAGCATCTCCATGCCTGTCTTGCTCTACTCTACTACCGCTGCTTACTGTTGCCTTAGGACTGATTCAGGACATCTTTGTGCCTGTAAAAGAGGAACAAGTTGGGGAGACTAAGTCCTAAGGCCATTTCTTCCACACTTATCTGATCCTTCACAGTGAGGGTTGCCCCAGCAGTGTTCTTAGCAACCCTCCCCACACTTTACGCAGCCCCCCAGCCCCTCCACCCACAGCAGCCGAGGCTGGTGGTTCACACCAGAGTTTCTAGGGATTTGTTGAGGCAAAAGGCAGGGACCACCTCTCCCAGTAGCAGCTAGTTAGGAGTCACTGGTGCTGGTGCAGTAGGCAGTCGTAGAGAGCTATTCTGGGCTCGTTATTTATGGATGTCACACTTTTTAAAGAGAAAGTGATGCATTCAATATTTGTGTTTTCCCTCTTTGGCTAATTAATGATGTATTATAGACTAAGTTACCTTATCTCTGTTCCCAAATATTATTTCTGTGTTAATGTCCTGAAAACATCCTCACAAGTCTTAATTCTACCAGTGATGGGATATTCAGAGGCAAATGAAGGATTCCAACTGGACTTGTACCAGGCCATGATCATTGCAATATGAATCTTACCGATTTTGATGCTATGCAACTGACAGCTCAACAGAAACAAACATGGCCACTGTGCTGGGTCAGGCTATCTCAGAACCCCTTCAGTTAGAGACCTGCCTAAGGAGCCCACAGATAAAATAACTGCTGCCTCTCTGGATGGTAGAGTTTAGTAAGGCAATGGAACGGGATTCTCCAACCTGACAATGGCTTGATTTCTGCTTTTTGACTTCTTTTGAATTCCTTTATCATTCTTCTAGTGATGATTGACATAGATAGATTCCTGTGTTTGTTATTGTCATAAGAGCAAGCAAGTTCCAATTTTGGAATTTACCCTGTACCCTTGATTCTTCTTTGACCGTTATAAGCTTTCTTTCTTTGTCTTTCACCTGGGATATTTTTTTCTTTTTTCTGCTTCTTCTTCTATTCTCTAAGAACCTTTTCCCTTTATTTGCTGTGTTATTCTGGTAGCAAAGCACAGTGGTTAGGAGGATAAAAGTCAGAAGGCCTGGGTTCAGATCCCTGCTCTGCTGTTTACCATCTGTATAACCTTGAACACGTTATCTAATCTCTCTGTTAGCCTTGATTTTCTAATCTGTAAAGTGGGGATGTAACAGTACTTGCCTCTAGGAATATTGTGACACTTAAGTGAGATGATTCATGAGTTGCTCACAAAAGAGTGCCTGACACTCAATAAATGTTAACCCTTAGTATTAATTTTAATATTACTACCAATATTAAAAATAACTTCATGGCTTAAGGTGTTACCTCAGCATAATTAATGATCAAATATTTACCTATAGCTATGATATTTCTCCCACATTTTAGCTTGCATTTGTGGCTGCCTTTGGGTCCTTTCTACCAAGATTTCCACGGGCACCTCAAATGCAACATGGCCAAAGCTAGTCATTATCTCTTACCAAACTTACTTCATTTTGTTTTCCCCACATTTCTGTTAATGATATCATGATATCATAGTTTTCTCAGTCTCTTAATTTAGGATTAATCTTAGATACTTTCCTTGGCTTAAAGTGATAATTATGAATATACATGGATTTAGTACAAAACTATTCATTGTCTATAATTTTAGGCAGTCAAAAATAAGGGATTGGTTAACTCATTTACTGCCATGTGAGTTGTATTTAACTCATGCTAGTTTTGAGTTTGGGGCTTTGTGAAGCATATGTAACTTACACATCTCCTTACCTTGGCACCTGTATGAACTTTTTTTCAAGTTGCATATAACTCACACACAGAAAAAAATAAAAAATAACAAATTTTTCATTAAATTAGAAAGAATCGTTTGTTTTTGAAGTTTTTATTCTATTTTCTTAATAAAATACCATGGCCCCAAGAAAAAAATTTTTTTTTCTAGTGTGGCAATCAGTGTGTTAAATAACTTTTATATTTATTTAATGGAATTCTCTATAACTATTAAAATTATATAGAAGAATATTCAATAGCATGAAAAGAGATATTGCTGGCAAGTTGAGTTAATACGATATATATAGTATGACTCTATTCTGATGTTTAGAAGTTCATGGATACATAAAAAAAGATTAGAAAGATAGCCACTGAAAAATTTTTGTTATAGTTTTTATGGCTTAGAGGATTACAACTGATTTTCATATTTTACTTTTTTTCTTATAAATTTTCTAAAATCATCCATATATTACTTCCATATAAGGAAAAACACTCCTTAAATTTAGGTAGAAAAAGAATAAGTATGTCTAAGTCTTCCAAATAGTATACTTTATTGACCTTTTAAGAATGGTCAAGAACAGTCCTGGATATGTAGTAGGCACTCAATAAATATTTGTTGATATTGAATGAAATAATGTTATCTTTCTATACATTTTTAGAAATAACTTTTTAAAGGTAAAAGCGCTTAATGCCTGAAGCCTTTAGTTTGTGGAATTCTGTGAAAAGTATTCTTTGTTGTTGAAAGAAAGTTTCTACATAAACACAAAATAAACCAGACTGGGTGTGGTGGATGTTTCCTAATACTATATAACTTATCATTTCAGACGATAATGTGACCAAAAGAGGAGCATTTGGAATTGATTCTTCAGAAAACATTACTCATAAAAATGAACCACATGACCACCATCTTGGAAATAAAACCGTCTTTCTTCGTACCTCATCACAATGTTCAGAAGAAGAACAGGTAATACCATAGCACGTTTATAGAAACAGTCTGAGGAAAAAAGCATTCTTCTTGAATTAAAAAAATAGAGACTATAAGAAACATTAGACAGTTATTGGAACTGTAACTCCTAATTGTAGAAGGAGTTCCATTGGGGTACTTTATTAAAAATCAGCATTATATTTCATGATTTTAACAGCTATTGTTTATGATATGATAACTAGTTACCCCAATTTTCATTAAAAAGCTCTTAAGGATCTGCCATCTATAAATTCTTGAAATTATTTATATCTTTTAGCTTCTGTTGGGGACAAAAGAGTTCCTTTTCATAATTCTTTGTGTAAAATGGGACATTTTTTCACCTGTCCTAGATTCATCTCTTTCAAACTTAAAAGTTTCTGTTATCTTGGTTTTTCCAAGATTTGGTCAATAAATGTTGCATGTTCTTTTTCAAATCTTCAAGACTTTGTAGACTCTATTCACATTCTCCTCAGCTAAGTTTTTTAATTATCAAAGAATCACAGGGGAAGCTCTTCTACTTTTTAAGCCAGTTGAGTTTGTAATTTCTGCCTCATGTTGTCTTTCCTGTGATATTGTGGACAGAATTATGTAAGAGATTATGGTTTTATACAGGGAATAAAAATCTCTGTGTTAGAAATGTGTTTATATATAGCACATGCCTATAATTCTTTATTTCCAGAACTCGCTTCTAGTGAGATTATTGTGAATTTTTTTTTTTTCCTGGAGGATTCACTTTTTACTGGCCATTATTGGCCATTGAAATTATATCATCTGTCGAGTCTTTCACCAGCATGTGAGAGGCAAAGAATTGTTGACTGGCGTTGTTTTCTGATAACTTGAAAATGTTGTATTAGCATTCTCTGATTTGTCCCTCAGAGGTTCACTGGGATGGGATAGGAGGTGGAGAATGTTCCTATTTTACACATGAGAAGGCTGGGGTTAAGTAATCTACTCTAGGTTATGCTGTGGATGAGTCCAGAGGAAGAAGTCAAAGTCAGAGCTCCTGAAACCTACTCCATGATCACTGCTATGGCTTAGTGAATTTGGTCTATCATGCATAGCTAATTAACAAAAACTGGAAAGGGAGTTTTATCACTTGAAAGGCTATAAGCTCAGCTCTTTTATTTTATGTTGTTTCATTTTTCCACCAATGTGTCCTCCCTGTATTTTCAGATAGTGATGGATGAAGGCCAAAAAGTTGGCAGTTCCTTTCAAAGTGATCTGGATTGGGCAGGAAAGGTGAAGGTAAGGCATGATTCAATTTTCTTTTGGGGCAGAAAATAAAAAAATAAACAAACAAAAAACACAGGACTCATTTGCTGTCCCTTATATAAAGTTGGAGACTTCACCAGATTTTGTCCTTACATGTTTTTCTTTGTTTTTTTTTTTTTTTTTAAGTTGGTGTTTGACTATCTGAAATCATCCTTGATTGGCTGGGCTCTGGATCTCTTTTTCTTAAAGCTGAACCATGGAAGGAGTGCTTTGATATAGAATAATGACTACAGTCCCCTTAAGCATCACCATTAAGAAAAATGACAATATAAAATAACAGATTCCCAAATTTTAGAACTGAAACCATCATATGGAAGATAAATTTTTGCTGTCACTTGTATTCCAAGTAATAACCATACTTATGTACTTATAAGCAATGGAAATACCATTTTAAATTCCTGTGTAATAGCATGGTCCAGCAAGTAGAGCTGAGGGAAGAAAGACCCAGCCTCTCTTTTGAATTCCAACTATGAAATCTAAATTTGTAATTTTAAGGTATTTTGTTATGCATGTGTTTGGGTCATGAGCATAAAAGGCATTGCAACCTTATGCCTTTAATAGGTCTCGTTCATGCCAGTGGTGAGATCATTTTCTTATTTACACTCTTTGATATTCCCTTGAGTTGAATTAGTTCATGTCTGAAATGTTACCATTTTGTTAATCTGAAATGTCTCATTGTCAGCTTGCAGTGGAAAGCAGTAGTCCATGTGGAATAGTTTTTCATTGAAATGCTGCTATTGTGTCTGTAAAGGTCATTTGCTCTGCTTTTTACCTTTGAAATAATTTTCAGTTTTATTTGCTTGAAAGAGAGAACACTTGATTTTTTGCCCTACTCACCTCTGTTGTGATTTTGTTTTGAATGGACCTTTCTCTCTGGCTTTCTTTAGTTTCTTCTGTCTGGCTCTTCCGAGTGCTATAAGAAAGCACGTTGTTACAATAATAGCCAGACCCACTACCACCACCATTTACCTGACAGACAAAAACAATAAAGTGAAAACAAAACCCAGAAACACTGTTTTGGACTGTCATGATGGTGGTATATATTCTGGGATAGCATGTGGAACAAAGCCCCTTTCAAAAATTCCCAGAGTGTTTTTTCCCTTTCAGTATAGAGGTCAGACTATGGTGCTTACAAAATCCAGGCCAACTGCCAAATTAACTGCTTCTTTCAGATGTCTCTAGGAAAGCACAGTGAACACAAAGGCCTTGAGCTGAGACTCAGGAGTTATTGAGAAAAGTGGATCTTGCTGCTCAGTTGAGTGTTGTGGAAATGGATTCATTGCATTTTTTTCCTTAATTCTAATATGCAAAAAATGTTTTTAATCCTTTTCTAGGTAGACAATTTTCTAAATCTAGAAGATCTGGACGTGGATGAAGAGATTAAGCCCCAAATGAGCAAGGGTACGTTTTCATTTTCCTTTCCATACTGCTTGACCTCTTTCTAGAAACTACAACTAAGGCTTTAGACAGCTTTCCTTTTTATGGCAATCCTTACCTCCACCTCTCCAGGGACAGAAAAAACTGAAGTTGTGAGCTTTCTTTTTTACTAACAAAGATTTCAGCTGAAAGGTCAAAACCTCTTGAAGATTGTGAAACCTTTGGACTTAAATGTCCTCCCTAAAATTTACCACAGGATTGATTCTTGGATAATTGCCTCAAATAGAGCCATTGTAAAGTCAACTTATTTCCCAGAAACACAGTCTTATGAATTGAGGTTATTTTCCAGGGACACATAAAATATCAATTGGTCATAAAAAATCATAAGAATATCATAATCGATCACAAACATAAAAAAAGAAAAGAAAATCCAAATTTTTGATTTTTAAAACATTTATTAAATATGTAAATTAAACATGTTAATACTAAAGATATGTTGTCCATGTTTCTTCTGGGGCTTTTTTCCACGTGGGCTAAACTGGAAGAGGCTTAATGCTAGTCCATTGAGGTTTATATAGAAGACAACTTTTTTCCTCTCTTGGTTAACAATTTCTGTGTAAGTATAGTTCCTTTCTTGCTTGAAGGACCTTTGAAATATGTTCAAAATTAAGGTTTTTTTTTTTTTTTTGAAACACTCATTCCTAATTTAATACGTAAGATCTCAAAGTCAGTGTTAAATTTTAAAACAGGGGCAGCTTCCAAGCGGGTTTGGGTTGTTGATGTTTAACTATTGTTTACAGTCTTTAGGTAGTCATAAACATGAATTGTGATCATTATTGTTGGGGAAGGATGGCTTATTTATAATCAGACAGAAATTAAAGTGACTGGGCATAGTTGATTTGGAGATGATGATAATCTGTATATTGGTTGTATAAGCCCCTGCTCTAGCTCTTTGGCTGCTTGAATTTGAGATGCTTTGGTAATTGGAAGCATTTTTATTCTGCTTCCAAACATTACACTGCTCCATGAAAGGATTGCTTCTCAAGCACACTATTAACCAGTAGACTTTGCAGATTCTTTAGTTGCTTATTTGGTTTAAGTGAGATCAGAGTTCTAAAGGAATCACATCCTCCAGGGAGAGGTTCTCTAACTTTAATATCCTAAGTGGCTCTAAATTTCTGTAATAAAAGGAGCCCAGGGGCTCTAGTTGGATTAGAAGGGGAGAGCTGAGGACTTGTCAGGAAGCTGCATTTGTAGAGCAAGCACACTGTTTGGATTTTGGGTGATTTGGGGAGGGAAGCTTCTTAAAAATGCAGTTTCTTGGTTCCTGCTCACAAGAGAAAATCTAATTCAGAAGATTTGGTGGCATCTACTGATCTGCATTTTAACCAATACCCCAGGCGATTCTGATGCAGTTCATCTGAGGATGACCTGTAGAGACAAATGGTTTTAGTCTGCATGTATACATTTGCAATATAAAATCAATTTTATAAGAGGGAGCACTTGTATTGGATACAAAGGCACTTGTATTGGACATTTTTGTGATGGTTTAAATTTCTCACTTCCTGCCAGTAATGAGAAGGTTTGTATACTGACATAAAGCGACACAGCCAACAAATGTGATTTTTGTTATATCCGTCTTTTAAGTTAGCCTTTTTACCTTTTCCATTATTTTCACATTGCTTTCTTTAAATATTTTTTCAAGTTACATTTTTTTTCATTACCAGGTTTATTTGTTTATGTTAAAAATTGAATAAAAACTTCTCACTGGTATGATTTTTCCAAAATCAGGTAACAGGCAGTCTTGCATTTATATATTAAAAATTGCTAAGACTGAACCAAGTCTCAGTGGACTTGGATGAACTAGTCAAGACTTTTCCACATGTAAAGTGATGTGCAAAGCTTAGGCTGAAAATCGTCTCAGACTCCACTGATGTATTCTAATTACCGAAAAGGTCACCAGGGCTTCACAATTTTCATAATGCACAGTCTGGGTCACTTGAAAGGAAAAAAGAAATTAAATAGTTTGTGCCAAGGTGAATTTTAGTTTGGGCCTAATTTGTATTACACTTCAGGAATGTAAGCAGAAGGCAAATATTTATATCAGATGGGAAATGTGACATTTTAAATAGTCAAGTTGCTTGTATAATTTTGGCAGCTGGAAGGTTTACTGATTAGATTCTGTTGTTATTGTTTAAGCAACACATTTGCCTGGAGCAACAAGAAAGTGGGTTGCATATTGTTTTTCTACCATTGACTTTATTTGTTCCCCTTCTTCACTCTCATAAATATTCTCCAAGATTCAGGAGCATAATTTTTTCCCAATATTTGGTTTATCATGTGGGCAGCCCAGGTGGAAAGAGTGGAGACTGTGTTTCAGTGAAGCCAACTCTGCACAGTGGTTTCGAGCAATTGTCTGAGGGTAACATTTGCCACAGAGTTTGGTGCGCTGTGTTTATTTGACATTAAGTTAATTACTTTTTCCTCCTTTGAATTTGAGATAAGGCAGTTAACCTGGTGACTGTTGTGCCTCAGACAAGCTGGCACAAACTGTTATCCAGCAAAATTATCATTCGGATTAGCTATTAGTTGTTATGCTGAGGCCATTAGGAAGAATCTTCTGTTCATCTTTATTTTTTTGCCTCATCAGTTGGCCCAGCCTCTTCTCTGGCAGAGTGCGATTGGCTAAAGAGACCATTTTTTTGGAGGTCTTGTTAATCATACTGTCTTGTACAAGTCTCTTGGCCACTGGGTGCACTTAGTGGCTGATCGTGTTGAATGAGAATGGGCACTGACTCCTGCTCGAAGATTGGCAGCCTTGTTTGATTTTTATTTTCAAGTTCTTCAGTATTATATTTTCAGTCATTTTTAGTCAATTAATGGACTAGTAAAAATGAGAGCATCTGTCACTTTTTTTTAAAAAAAATTCTTTCCTCATCTGCAACTTGAAGCAGTTTTAGGCAGCCTCTAAATGACCAGAGACTCTTACTCAACAAATATTTAACAACTGTGGCTGGTTAGTGCCTGGAACATAATGAAGACTAAAAGAGACCAGGTTTCTACCCTCATACAATTCATAATCTATCCAAAGAATCAGACATTAATCATATAATCACAAATATATGATTACAGGTTTTTCTAGATCTCAGGAGAACATGTGGCAGGGGAGCTTAAATTTGTCTGGGGGGTCAGAGAAAGCTCTCTGAGAGCCTGGGATCTAAAGGGTGAGTAACCATTAACTAGATGAGGGGGTGGGGTGGGGTGAGGAGCAGATAGGAGAGTGTAGGAACAGTGTGTGTAAGGGTCCTGAGCTAGGAAAAAATGACGTATTTCAGCTAACTTATAGTTTAGACATTTCATTTATTTTATTCTTAGGACTGTTACAAATAATTCTTTCCTTGCTTCAGTGATCATTAAAAACGTTGAAAGGGAAGAAAACCCTTGCTTCAAAATATTCCTCTATTCCCACTCCTATAATTTTTATATATGCAAACATACTCATCTATTAAGGTTGAGCTGAAAGTGATGTTTACCACAGAAACAGACGTGCTGCCCAGTACGATGATCGAATGAGGAAACTTCCATTTCGCTCTCAAGACGAGAACAGAATTGGGAAGACAGTTCTGCCCTTTCACCATCTCTTTGCCTGTTCTCCCCAAGGGAAAAGGAAGGCATCATTTAATTGAAGAGATTGGAAAAAGAAACTAAGTGTATGTGGACCAGCCTCTCTGTTTCTTCTTTTGGATTCATGCTGTTTGGAAGTTGTGCACTTTCTCTTTGTGCCTGTACCTCCTTTTTTTTTAGCAGACACACTTTAGACAGGGCCCAGGCCTGCCTTATGCTGTAGTTTTTAACTTTAGGGAAACACTGGAATTATCTGAGAAGTTTTAAAAAAATACTGATGCCTCGTTCTCC
The DNA here is from genome assembly GCA_963575035.1 of Avahi laniger. Classification (NCBI taxonomy): domain Eukaryota; kingdom Metazoa; phylum Chordata; class Mammalia; order Primates; family Indriidae; genus Avahi; species Avahi laniger. Next base: position 11,288 of record CAUYSK010025483.1, on the reverse strand, counting down.
TTTGGAGATTCTGTTTTAATGGTCTGATGTGTGTGTTCTGGGAATCGGCAGCTTGAAAACTTTCCAAATGATTCTAACGTGCAATTTACGGCTGAAAATCATCTTCAGAGGGAAGTCTGGAGATGTTACTGTCTGAGTCCCTGCTCTAAGGGCTCTAGGGACGTGAAACCCTGGACAGGTAAATATCAGCTGTGCAGACTCTCTTAGTAGAATAGCCCAATGTCTAGCCTTGGAGAGAAAGCCTGCCAAATAGGAAGCGCAATTGGGTAACTGTGGGACGAGCCCCATTTTCGAACTCACCCCTGCCAATTATAAAGCTTGTATTTTGATTCTAATCTTTCTGACTCATTTACGTTTCTCTTTTACTTTTGTGCTAGGAGAATAGAGGTTTATGATTTATTATTGCTGTCAAATGCCCCATCCATGAAGTAAATCTTCCCTGATCTTCTCCCGCTTCTGCTTAGATGGGCAGTCATCTGTTTTGCTTTTGCACTTCTGCTTTTATTTATTCTGTATTTTTTTCTCAAAGTAGTTTTTGGTTAATGTGTCTCTTGTAAGCTGCATATGGCTTTTATATATGTATTTATAGAAATACACATTCTAAAATCTTTGTCTTTAATTGGAATGTCAGAGTCCATTTACATTTAATGTAGTTGCTGACATATTTGGCCTTAAATGTATTATTTTACTATTTTGTTTTCTACTTTTCCTGCCAGTTCTATGTTCTTTTTTCTCTCATTTCTTTCGATTTTGGATTAATCAAGTATTATTATTTCATTGCCCCTTATTTTTGCTAGTTTTGTAATTATTTTCTTTTAGCATTTTACAGGTACTATTACATTCTTTTCTGTTTATCATTGGAAGCTCTTGAAAATCACATATCAATCCAATCGTTATTCCTTTGATGTTATGTTTTTCTCCCTCATTTGGCTGCTTTCAAGATTTTTTACCTCTGTCTTTTTCAGTAATTTCACTATGATATGCCTTGGTGTTGTTTTGTTTGTATTTATTTTGCTTGGGGTTTGTAGGGATTTTTGTAAGTGCTGGGAAATTTCAGGTGTTATCTCTTCAATATTACCGATGCTCGGATCTTTTCACCATGCCTCATATCACTTTTGCTATTTTCTGTATTTTCCTTCACTTTTTATTTCCTTTCTTGCTTCAGTCTGCATATTTTCTACTATCTATGTTCTAGCTTATTAATCCTTTCCTGACTTGCATCTAATCTGCTGTTAAGACTATTAATATTTCAGTTATTGTAGTTTTTAAAAGCGAACTGAAATATATACTTTTATAGATTGCAGTTCTCTGCTGAAAATATTCATTTTTGTAATGTGTTTTTAAGCATATTAATCAGTTCTTTAAAGTTCATATCTTATAACTTCAATACCTGAGATCTCCTGTGGGTTCAGGTATTGATTTCTCCTTTTATTCTGATGTCTTTGTATACCTGGTAATTTTTGTTTGAATGCTAAATGTATATGGAAATTATTTAGGCTTTGGATGATGTGATCTTCTAGAGAAGCTTTTCTTCGATGTTTTGCTAGCAGTTAGAGGAGGAGTAGATCACCTTAATCTAATGTAGGATTGAGATGATTAAGGACTAGGTTTCTGCTTTGTAAGAGTTGTTTTACCTTTAGTTCTTGCTGACTCCTAGGGTGTAGCCCTTCAAGGTAAATCATAGTCCCCCTTCTTGGAGGCACTGAACTCTAATATTTCTCTTCCCAGCACTGTGAATCTCTTGGTAGCTCTAAGTTTTTCAGCCTCTACTCCTTTCTTCTTAGGTTCTCAGCTTCTTAGCCTCTGCTTGCAAACCATGAGTTGAAAAGTAGCTTAGACTCTTAGGCTCACTTCTCAGAGCTTTCCCTGGGATCTTGGTTCCTCAAGTCGTGGACTGCCCTAGTAGCTCTCCAATGCCTTTAAATAGTCGATTTTTATAATTTATCTAGCTTTTCTAGTTGTTCTTGGTGGGAGGGTTGGACTGATAATTAGTTAGACCAGCAGACCCCTGAGGATGTAGTCTGAGAGCCCCTGGGAAACCCTGAGGTCTGCAGGTCAAGTGTATTGATGTTTGCATTGGTGTTACAAAAGCAATGATGGGTAAAAGATGCTACTACCTTAGTGTGCATCAAGTTTGTAGCACCAAATTTTATTAGCAGTCTTAGTTTTCACTGTCATAATTTATAATCAGAACAAATGCTGGTTTCCACTGAAAATATCCTTGATGAGGTAGTAAAAATTATTAATTTTATTCATTCTTGATTTTTGAATATACCTCTTTTTTAGTGATTTATGTGCCAAAATAGTAAGTATTCATAAAGCATGTCTACTGCATACAGAAATACAATGGTTGTTTTGTGGAAAAATCCTTGGGTGATTATTATTTTAGTTTTTAACATTTTTTTATTTAGAGACAGGGTCTTGCTCTGTTGTCCACGCTAGTGCAGTGGCGTGACCACAGCTCACTGTAACCTCCAACCCCTGGCCTGAAGCTATCCTCCTGCCTCAGCTTCCCAAGTAGCTAGGACTACAGGTGCACGCCACCATGCCTGGCTAATTTTTTAATTTTTTGTAGTGACAAGGTCTTGCTCTGTTGCCCAGGCTGGTCTCAAACTCCTGAACTTAAGTGATCCTCCCATCTCAGCCTCCCAAAGCTCTGGGGTTACAGGTGTGAGCCAACACAGCTGGCCTTGGGTAATTTGAGTGGTGTGCTGGACTAGTTTTTCTCTTTCATGGATCACCATTTTTATTTGAAAGAATGACAGACTGACAAACCGTATTTTTCAAAAATGAATGAAGTGAGCCTGTCTTTTCAAGGCAAACAACTGACAGTATCTGTTGCCAATGATAAAATTGGCAATGGATCAAGTGAAAATCAAATTTTTACTGTGAGCTTGATACCTTCTCAATGTTTAAAGGCTTTTCTGACAAAATTGGTGATATTAACTAATGTGATTTTTATATTATATACTACATAACACAGTGAACCAATATTTTCCAAATGACCAATTCATGATGTTTATATTTATGGATAGGAGAAAGATCCACTCAATGTGAAGATAGATGAACGGATTTTAATTTAACAGTATGAAAAATCCACTGACGTGGTTTCAGATGTCTCCTTGAAACCTTGAAAAATAGTATCATTTGTCAGGTTCTGTTACAGTATCAATGAAGAATATCTACAATCATATAAAATGACTGTTGAAATACTCCTTCCCTTTCTAGCTACATATCTGTGTGAGTCTAGATTTTCTTTTTTTACTTCAACTGAAACAGCATGTTTTAAAAATTGACTGCAGAAGCAAATATGTAATCTAACTGTCTTCTATTAAGCCAGACATTCAAATAGATAGGAAAAAATGTAAACTAATGCTTCTCTTCTTAATATTTTGTTTGTTTTTGAAAAATAGATTTTTCACAAAAATATTTATTGTAATATGCAGTCGGATTATTTTTAATGATTCTAATACATAAATATTGGAATATTGGTCAGTTTTAATTTCTAATATGATAAATGTTGGTAGATATAACCCATATAAACAAGAGATCTTTGGGGTCTTCAACCATTTTTAAGAACAAGAACCACTAAGCTAGACTTTCATAATTGGAAGCTATGTTTAGAAGAGGCCTGGATGGCTAAAGCATTTCTTATCTATATCCATTTTGGATATAGATGCCCAAACTTTCAGGAAATTTTGACCATTTTTCATTGCAACAAATGAACAGGTTGGTTAATTTTATAAATATACCAGGCAGATTAAATATAATTATAGCCTGAATTATCAGATGTCAGGTAGATTGCTCACTTTTTAATGTTGTATAATATTACATGGCTGTAGTCTTTGATTTGCTGATCACTGACTAAATATAGAAAGACAAATGGCATGAATAGAAAGTTTATAAATATTATAAATTCTTAATAGGTAGTTGAGAAAGAAGAGACTAAAATGTTTCAACCAGTCTTGCCATCCAACCTCAAGATTCTTTTTTGAAAGTTGCCCTGACTCTAGTGCATATCAACCAAGATGGTGACATTCAGTTAAGATGAAAACAAGGCCTTTGGTTGTTTTAAAAACAATAAGATCAGATTAAGTCTCTTAAAAGGACTTTCATTATGAATAGAAAGTCATATAGGGAACTTCAGAAATTCTATTTCCCGTCATCAGTGAATACAATAATTTTTTCCCCGAGAGAATATGAGTGTTTATATAACCCACCCATGATTGTAAAATGACTAAAAGATAGCAGTAGTTTTCTTTATAACATATGCCTTATCAGGCTGTTATTGTCCATATTCGTTTTACCTTTTTATAAATCTGTCATCTTTAGAGTTAGAGCCATTCAATTTTGTTCTTGATTAATTTCCTGTCTCTCTTATTTCTGCAACAATATTGAGTTTTTGAGGTTGAGGACTATACTTATTTTACATCATCCACAATGTCTTCTTGGCAGGTAGACTGTTGATACTTGCTGTTCAGTTTAAAAGTCGAGACGCATAAAATTCACTTCTTATCTCCAAATATTTGTTGAGAATACACTATGTATAAGGTGCTGTGTTAGACACCAATAGATATGCATTGGTGCATTTTGCTTTTACACTGAAGAAACAAGTGACAAGAATTTAAGACTTGGAGAATACCAAGTCTTGTTTTGAAAGAATTGTTCCCATGGCAGTAGAATTGTTATGAAAGAAACCATTTTTGTTGTTGTTGTTGGAAATCCTACCTTATTTGCCAAGTAGATTAGGGAAGTGAAAGGTTTCAGTAAACGAATTGGTTGAGTTATCCTTCTCACTACACAAGATTGTCATCAGAATGATGATTTTAAATAGCCCAGAAAACAAAACTGATTTTGATTTCGCATTTGAGCTGTTTGCACCAGCAGCCAGTGGGTCTGGTAGATAACAGTTTTTAACATTGAGAGGCCTAAACCTTTCTCTTCTTGTCCTTGTTGTTGGTAGGCTCCTAACCAGGCTTGTGTCAGTCCTAGGCTGTTACACGAGGAAGCTCAGTGAGGGAGTTTGGCTTTAAACTCATAAATAGGTACATTAGAAAGCCAGTCTTTCCACCAAACTTACCGAGCTTAAAAATATCACTTCCCTGGGTATAAAATGTTTGGGAAATGTATACCTAACATTGCCTAACCATGCTAATGTACTATAGTAATGAAATTTCTTGGTGCTGTGTTTGGGTGTATAATCTGATTGAGTTAAATCAAATATGTGATAAAAATGCTTATTTAAAACAAGTTTTTAATGTGACATTGTGGGCTAAGAGCATGGGCTCAGTAGACAGACTGCCGGGCTCTGCTCTTGCTAGCTGTTGGATCTTGAGTTTTATTTGAGGATTATTCTCTGTGCTTAGAGCTCATTGCCTGTAGAACAGGAAATAATAAAGCTATTGAGAGGATTAGCTAACTTAATGCATATAAAATGCCAGGCACGTAGTGTTGGCTATTATTATTATTTTTATTTCTGCTAATTAATGAGGTCATATTCTAAGATGTCAGTAGTTAATCATAGCAGAACTACCTTTTTCACCATCTTCCCTCTGCAATGCTGTTTCTAGACTGTGTTCTCTGTTACTGGAGTCTTAAGAATTTTGTAATTATATTTTTTGTGAAGGGGATATTTACAGTGGTGAGAGATACATTTCAAATAAGTTTCAGTTTTGAATATCTGCTCAGTTATCTCCTTATATATGCTGCCATTTGCGACAGCCAAGGCATGCCTGTTGTTAATTAATCACTTCCACTGAGAACTTAATTAGTGCCTTAATTAGGATCATCCTTGAGTAGTAGGCAGCCTCATCCTGAGCCAGCTGCAAGTTCTTGGCCAGCTCTAGTAAGCCCTTCTGGTCCTATGAAAACATAGGCTGAGGAAGAAATCTGTTGTGCTTCCACTTGGTTTTTTGTTCTCCTTAAAGCAAGCTCTGGAAGATCATCAGTTGTCTGTGATATATCCATGTCCTGTCACACATGCAAAAATAGGATAACATACCACTTATACTGGATTATCAGAAAACAAAGTTTGGTTATTGAATTCTAGTGACTGTGCTAAACAAGCAGGAAACACGCTGTTGTTTGCAAATGTTGAAAATTAGACCAGGCATTCTGAATATGACAGAGTATTTCATTTTTACTCTGAAAGTTAAAGTACTTTCCTTCTGGCATCATTGTTTTTTAATATATATTGCTTGAAGTATTACCATATTGTTGCAGGATGAAATCAGCCCTCCATTTTTTCTCTTTACCCCCTCAGGAAAATATGGGAAAATGGGACAAAAGTAGCATCTTCTTGCCTTATTTTCCTACAAAAGTAGAAATTGGGTTAAGAGTGAAAGGCATGGTCAAGTTATTCCAAAAACAGTATTTCCCTCAGACCTTTTGGATGGACTGTAACTTTGCAACAATAAAATAAAAGTAAATTTACTAATGGTTTTTATTTTATAGAAATGGAAATCCTTTGAATGAAGTTCCCAAGTGAGAATAGGCATTGTGAAATGGACCTACTTTGTATGAACATATTTACTTCATTCTTTTGACTTTTAGGCTTTTAGATGGTTTACGTAAATTGTAAAGTCGGTGAAAGTCAAATGAAATATTTTGCATCCAACAGATTTGCTGCTGCTTCCAGGAGCAGTAGAACAGGAGGTCAGCACCAGCATGCCTTCTTACAATCCTTCCGTGGACCAGCCGCTCACCCTTGCAGTGAAGCCAAAGCCCACCGTAAAAGGAACAGAAAAACAAATGGAAGAGGTACTGCACATGGAATTCATTCATCTCGACATTGCCTTGATTTGTAAATTTGTCCTTTCAAAAAAATACTACTATACCCTTGTGCTTTTGTATTTTTCTCAGATTTGGGAAAATTTAGAATTCAAGTTGCTTAATTGGTCCCTCTCACAGCCATCTATCTATAATGTGTATATTTCTTTTAAAACACATATAGAGCAATTATGTTTTTATGTGGAAACTATTTTTGTTTTATAATGTATGCCGTGCTACAGGACAGTGCTACCTAGGGACTACACAGTAGAAAGGACAGTTTTCTTCTCTCTTCTGGTCTGAATTGGCTATTTTTGTTTTTATTATTATTTCTAAGGTTCTATACACTCTTTTGCAACTCTTATATGTGCTTAACAAATGTGCCCCAGTAGAAGCTGTTGGTGGTGCTGGGAATGACCTTTCTCACCCTCCTTGCTGGAACATAAAGGGGGATCAGGCACAAGAAATTGTTAAGGGTTCTTTATTGTTGCTTCTTAACAAAATTCCTAGGGTTTTTCTGGATTATTTAATCATAAAGGTACTAATCTTGTCACTAGAAGATATTCTGTTATGGAATGAGTCATTCAGTCAGAAATAATCCACGCATTTCAATTTTAAATTGCCCTTTTCTCATAGTACTTTTGTTCACTGACATCATGAAAGCATATCAGGATGCTTGCAGGCTTATAGTAAACTCCCAAATTGTTTGCCTGATAAACTGGTAGAGACAGCCACTTTTCAATATGCTTTTTGAATCATATTAGTAGATTGCTTTCTCTGAGTTGTAAAAAGCTAAAATTACAAGGCTGTTTCTAGCAGGAATCAGTTTCTTTTTAAGACTTGTTAATGTTCTTGACTTTACTTGTGACCACACAAGTTATTGGACCAGCCAGTGGATGTGGCACCTTGTACCTTCATAGAAATACAATTATATTTCAGTACAATTATAGTATATACTCTGGTACAATTATAGAAATTATTACATAGTGATTTTAGTTAATGAGTTAAAAAATGCTGAATGATTTCTGGAATCTGTCAAGTAGCCAGTAAAATGCAAGTTAAAAACCCCTTATATGACTGTGTCTTTAAAGGGAATATGAATAAATTTCTTACCAGAAATGTGAACTTTTTTTAATGTCAGAGTCAAAATGATATGAACAATTTTTGTGTTGGCAAACTCATGAGCCATAGATGAATAACTTCTGCTGTTTTTTGAATACCCAGAGTAATATCTTGGTTGGGATTTTTATTTCTAATCACTATTTATTAGAGTAACTTTTCACAACTGTCTAGAATCATAATATAGGCTGAGTATCCCTAATCAGAAAATCCAAAATCCTAGACACTCCAAAATTTGAAACGTTTTGAATACCAACATGACATTCAAGGAAATGCTTAATGGAACTTTTCAGATTTCAGATTTTTGGATTAGGGTTGCTCAACTGCTATGTATTCTGCAAATTTTCCAAAATCTGAAGACATATAAACTCCAAAACACTTCTGCTCCCAAACACTTCGCATAAGGGATACTCAACCTCTACTGGACTAACTCTGCCTTGGTTTAATTGTATTAATCTTATGTTAAAGCACCCAATGCTAGTAAAAGAACATAATCATCAATTTCCAGAAAATATGTTCCATAAGGGCTTACCCAAAGGCCATTTTGGGGCTAGAGTTGGTAGGTTCTTTTTGTGATTTCAGTCTGAAAAGATGAAGATGTATTCTGGATATCCTGACTTTCTCTTAATTGCCTATTAAGAGTCTATCAACTTTCTGATATGAATCGGACCAATTTAATTTTTTCTTAATTTTTTTGTATTTTTTTGCTTTTATTATTTTTAATTGACATATAATAATTATATATATATTTATGGGATACAGTGATATTTTGATACATGTATAGGTGTAAATGATCAAATGAAGGTCATTGGTATATCCATCACCTCAAACAATTATCATTTTTTTGTGTTGGGATTTTCCCCTAATTTTATTATTAGCTTTATGCATTTTTCCCCTTAGAGTCAAATATTTTCTAAGGAACTTTCACTTTCTATTTGTGAATAACTTCATGCCTTGGTTACTCTATTTTGATGGATTTTTGAGGTTTTGAACAGCTTTATAGAGCAAAAAGAGTTCACATTAGAAGGATGAAAAATTGTGATTCCTTGCTCTCCCCAAAAAACTGTAGAAGAGCTCATAGAAGAAACTTGTATGGTATTTTAATAGCAGATCTCCTATTTTTCCCGTTCATAATGGGATTTTAAAAATTTTCACCTATAAAGATAGTTTATTTACCATATTACTTTGTACAATAGCTTACAGCTAAATGCTGCTATTATTGATTTGAGCATTAGTTCTCTTTTTTAATTTGCCTATGTGGCACTATAAATGAAAATGATTTCTTCTTTAACAGTGTCTTGGTTAGACTAAGTCCCATGAACAATTTTAAGGAAACTTGAAGTTTTCTAATAGTGTTTAAATTTTATTCCCTGAGAGGCTACAAAAAGATTTCAGTTAGATTTGAAATTATACACCTGAAATCCACATATTTCTCTCAGCTCCTTAGGCAAAAAGAACAAGTTAATAACTTAATCACAGACTTTTTTGTTTAGTATCAGGGGATTTGGTGTTCCATTGCACAAATTCTTCATGGAAATAAATCAGAATTCCAGCTTGTAATCTAAAATCTTGGCATCTTATAGCTTAGAACCTGAAAACGAACCTAACTTTAAAGAAGAGAATTCCCAAAGTACGCCATGGCAGCCAATAGCTGAAATATACAAATAAATAAGCAATCTTACTGTATTTTAAAAGCTGCCATTTAGAAGATCACAGTGATGTCTTCTGAATTCCACTGTACACCCAGTCTCACTTTGAATCACATGTGTGTCCCTTGTCTTCAAAGACTCTAAATTCACTCCTGAGTATCTTCATAAGCTTTAAAATGCAAAAAGTCAGAACTAGTGCCAAGCTCTGTGCCATGTGTATAGTAGACATACAATAAATATTTCTTAAATGAACAAGTAAATAAACAAAAAACCTCACCAATTCGTAGGAGTGATTTCCTGGTATATGGTAATAACATGGTTGGGGTTATTTTCTCTTCTTCTCTGTTGGTTTATTCCCCTCAATATGTAAACATGTTCAAGTCTCTCCCATCTGTAACAAAATGAAACAAAACAAGGAAAAACAACCTTCCCTTCATCTTGAACCCCTCTACTATCTATTCTTTCCCTCTTTTTTCATCCAGACTTGAGTCTCTATTAGACTTGACTCTCCTAGTTGACTCTGCTGCCTTTCTCCTCATTCCTCATTCCGTATACTGCAGAGTGTCCTTGTCTCTAATCACCTGCCTGAATAATTTCAGAATGAAGTCACCAATTACTTTATAATTGCCAAATGCAGTGGCCACTTTTAGTCTTCATTTTAGTGGATCCCTCTGCCATGTTTGACACCGTTGATCTTCCCTTGACACTCTTGCTCCACTGGTTCTTCCTTGACTGTTCTCCTCCGATTCTTTGTGTATTTCTCTAATTGTTATTTCCCTACCTCCTTCAGTGAGTTTGTCTCCATCCATCCCTTATGCGTTGGTATTCCTTAGGGTTTCATGCTTAACCTATGGTTCTTTCCACTCTACATACTTGGTCCCTTTTCATCTTTAGATTACTACCCCTTATGCTTATGTCTCCAGATCGGTACCTCTAGTGTCAGACATTTTTCTCAGCCTCAGGTTTGTATGTTCAATTGCTTATTGATTTCTCCATCTGCATTCCTTTAAGTACCTTCAAATTCAACATGTTAGTAACTGAGCCTATCATTACCTACTTCCCTTCCTTCATTCTTCCCTCTTCTTCCATTTCCGTATTCAATCAGTTATTGAGCACTTCAGATTTTACTTTCTAAATATTAATGTTTTTCACATCTCTGCTACCAATGCCCTGTTCTCATTACCTCTTGTCTGGACTGCTTCAGCAGGGTCCTGAGTAGTTGTCTGACTTTAGGCTCAGCCCCCTCAAATCTACCTTCTGTTTAATCTTAATGGTGACCTATCTGATATAATTTCCAAGAGGACAGGGCATCTGTACTCCAGCACCTGTTTCATTGTAGGTGCTCAGTAAAAATTTGAATGAATGAAGGAGTTTATCCGAAATGCATAGATAACCAAGTGTCTACCCTGTTTTAAAAAAATTGTTCAGTGACTTTTCATCATCTCTAGTATGATTCGGCATCATTTTCATCGTTTGCCACTTTCTACCTTATGCTTTATACTCTGACCATGCTGAACTACTTTCAGACTCACGAATGTCAAATTCTATATTTTATTTCCATGATCCGCTCGTGTGAACTACCCCTGTCTGCAAAGCTCATCTTCCTTTAACTTTTTTTTTTTTTTTTGAAACAGAGTCTCACTCTCTTGCCTGGGGTGAGTGCCATGGCGTCAGCCTAGCTCACAGCAACCTCAAACTCCTGGGCTCCAGCAATCCTACTGTCTCAGCCTCCCAAGTAGCTGGGACTACAAG
>CAUYSK010025482.1:0-13920 GCA_963575035.1 Avahi laniger | reverse complement strand
TTTTATTGCCCAGAATTGTTTTTGCTATGCGGGGTCTTCTCTGGTTCCATACAAAGCGTAAAATCTGTGGAAAGCAATATGGAGATACCTTAAAGAGATACAAGTAGAAGTACCATTCGATTCAGCAATCCCATTACTGGGCATCTACCCAAAAGAGTAAATGATACTGTATAAGAAAGATACCTGCACCCGAATGTTTATAGCAGCACAATTCACAATTGCAAAGATGTGGAAACAACCCAAGTGTCCACCAATACATGAATGGATTAATAAAATGTGGTATATGTATACCATGGAGTACTATTCAGCTTTAAGAAACAATGGTGATATAGCACCTCTTGTATACTCCCGGATAGAGCTGGAACGCATTCTACTAAGTGAGGTATCCCAAGAATGGAAAGAAAAGCAACACATGTACTCACCATCAAATTGGTATTAACTGATCAACACATAAGGGCACATATAAGAATAACATCTATTGGATGTTGGGCAGGGGCGAGGGAAAAGGGAGGGGAGAAGAGTGAGGAGGGGACGGGTATATGCATACACAAAGAGTGCAATGCACACCACCCGAAGGATGAACATATTTGAAACTCGGACTTACGGGGCGTGGGCAAGAGCAACATGCGTAACCTAAACATCTGTACCCCCATAATATGCTGAAATAAAAAAAAAAAGTTATGTTATGTACCTAAAATTTTGCATATGCTGTATTTTAATTTTTAAAAATTAAGTTTCATGTATATAAGTGATTTAGTCTTTAATAGTTATTAATGTGATTTATGTATATCCAGTACATAAATAGGTTAAATTAGCATCTTTACATTCTACCTCAAAAATTATTCACTTAGTGGTATTAAATATTTTATAGATGCTACCAAAAATAATTTTAATAAAGAAATTTTAAAAGGTGCATGATATAATAATTTAGGTATATTTATAAATATTCTCACTTTTATATAATGGAAGCATAAATGTAGCTATCATTTTTAAGAACTCACTATGGTTCAGTTTTCTCTATTTGTATTTAGGCCCATGAAAATATCAATGATCAACATTCATCATAGCTTAAATTAAAATTACCTATATTAAATACCAAAAAATATTAAAATCATACGTTAGTCAAGCTCAATTTTATAAGCTTTATAAATCTCATTAAATCTCTTTAAACACATTTGGAGATCAAATGAAGATTACATGTAATTGCATTTTGCTGAATAATAAAATAGCTCTTTTCTAAAAAGTTTAAGAACAGGATTATAAGAGCTAATTAAAATAAATATATGCAGAAATATTAAAATATATTGATAATCACAAACATTATTATAATACATTATAATCTTAAGTCTTGATTTAAACTTTGAGTTTCTGCTTAGAACTCTAACTGACAGAATGTGTGATTCAAATCACATAAAATAATATTAACTGAAGTATTTTGTGGCCTGTCCTGAATTTACTACCTAAATTCACTTTCATTTGTCAACCATTTTAGTGAAGCCTATGAAAGCTTAAAAGGCAAGAATCTAAAAAAATCTAACACTATTTGTTATTCAACTCATGAAATTTTATTTATTCTTGTGAGGAGGGCAGAAGAAATGTTTTTTCTACCTTGTCTCCCTTGCTATGTATCTAAGATGCCTTATGTCCAGTCTGAAATCAGTGGATATTTTATTTAAATTTGTGATCATAAGTAAATAAGTAAATATTATGAGCTGGTACAAATCGAAAAAAAAATGACAATTTATGATATAGTCAATGAATCATAAAAAGCATTTAAAGGAAACTTGGAGACTATGAAGGCAGAGTGAAGTTAAGCTTCTAAGGGTTCGGATATTGGTCTCGATGATGTTGGAAACTGGACAATAGCTTTAGTATTTGAGGAAAGAATGATTTTAAAATTTTGCCGTGTTAGGTGCAATGCAACATCTTTCTAAAAAGTATTTGAAAAATCTGCATTATTCACCTCTCTCCCACTCTCTCAAAAATTTCTGCTAAAAATAGACATTCCTTCTACAATATTTCAACATTCCCTAGAGCTATCTGTGCCTATAAAACTCTCTACTACATGTCATTCTTGGACATTATTTATTTTAGAATATCCTTCTTTGTCTTCACCTTCTTGTAATTGTAATCCATTGTTTATTTCCCAGCACTCTGGAAATTAAATGGAACAAGACAATTCATTCTGCCTCTGTATTTTTTTCCAGCCCAACAACTTTCAGCACGTTTCCAATCACACTTTTCTGAGTCCCTGGATCCTCTGGGTTACCTGCTTCTGGAAAAGATCTTCATGTCAACTTTTGTATTAAAATCTGCTACCTCAAACCATACGTGGGTATGGCCTGATCTAACAAGAGTGGGATCATCACTGTATTCTGGAAACATTCGGTTATGTATAAATGGAAGTGGCAAGTCACTGTCCTAGGCATTGAGGGAAGAAAACTAGAGTTTGCAAATTATTATTTATTTTTAAAAAGCAGAATGATATGAATGATAGAGAGGCACAAGTAATATGCATTAATCAGAGAGGAAAGAGCCAGCTTTTGACTTTGGCCTTGAAAAATGAGAAATATTTTAAAGTAGAGAATAAAGGAAAATATATCTTTTGGCAGAGAAACTAGCAAATGGAAAGAAAATGCAAGGAGAAGGTATAATCTGTTCCTATATTGGGGGAGTGGTGGTGTTAACTTAGGATGGCTGGTGATACATGGAGAATAATGAGACTATAAAGACAATTAGAATCAAATTGTGAAAATCCCTGAGTATCGTGATGAACAGGGTATGTGTTTAAGCAGTGGGAGGAAGGTTTTTAAGGAGAGAAGTACTCCTGGTTTGGACTGGTGTGATACACAATTCACTGATACTGAATTTACTATTAATACAACTAATAACCAAATGTTGTTTTCCCAAGTCTTTATTTGCACAGCTGCATATTGTCCTCATTTGTATAGCTGCGTATTGTGTATAGCACCTAGATCAGGAGAACAACACAATCGTAATAAGCTCCATCTTTTTAAGGAAATTCATTATCCCAACCTGGCAGGAACTTGAGTATTCTGAAACTGATGTTTTAGCACTACCCCTTCCCCCGACCCCAGATTTAAGTTAGTCATGGATTTGACAAACCACTGTCTTAAAAATGTACATAATTATTTTCTTCATATTTCTTCTAAATTAAAAATGAAAACAATAGCATTATGCCTTTTTTACAGACCGCATCGCCGAAGAAACCATTGCTACACCCAGCAGAAGGACAGAGTGTCATGATATGGAAGCCGGGCCCTTCTCCTGAGTAGTTACTCAGTAGTAGTTTGGAGAAGCTATTTGTGCTCTATAAATCTCCTAGTCTTCATTTGAAAAATGGGTGGGGATAATGAAGCCAAATTGATAACTTTGAGAATCACAAACAATAATATGTATTTTTTGGTTGATATTGCCATAAGACAGGCATTCAATACATAATAGTTCTTATGTGTTTTACACCTCATGCTAATATTAATAATAATTTTATTTCCTTGAAAAGTATTTTTATAGAATAATGTTAGCTTACACCCAAAGAATATGACAATTGAAATATCACTTTTATTTTATATAATGCATTTGCTCCTCTCAACACATTATTGGGAAGGTCGGATATCAACTGTCATTTTACCAAGAAGGAAACTTTTGTTAATGAAGGTGCCAATACTTTTTTTGAGTCTCAGAACTCCAAATCATACTGCCTCCTAACAGAGGCCATCCCCTGCTAAGAATTTATTTCTCTTGGATATTTGATTTATTTGAAATAAAACCAATATCACCATACTTGCTGCAGACTTAACAGGATATTTTTCTTTTAGGGTTTCTTCTCAGTTGACCACTCAGAAGTCACAGGAACATTACATATCCCTAAAGCTTAACCTCATACCTATTAGAAATATTCAACATTTTCACTATTCTTTAGAAATAATTTAATGTTATTTGAATAAGAAATGTATTTGGATGCAAGATTGTATTAAAGTGAAGTTCATATTTTTTTTATTTTTAAGATATGAACCATTTACCAAATCTCAATTGTCAAGTATGCATAGTATTTTTTTCTCTCTATCCCTACCAAAATGAAAATTTCCTATATGAGAAAATGAAGAAGAGAACGTATTTAGAAATGTCTCCGTACATCATTGGTTACATCAGATTGCCTTAGGATCTGATCAAATAAGTTCTATTGTTAGATTCACAAGTCTGAAAAGATACAATTGTGTTCCATATTAGAATTAATCTTGCATTGATACTAAGTGAAAAATATTTTCTAGTAATGATACGGCCTTTTTATTTCATCACTTTTCCAAGGCCTCCTTGTGCCTAGTGATTTTAAATGTAAAAGGTTGAATTAAAATGAACCATATTCTCTCATTTGGGGATAATGCTCTTGCTGCATCTTTATTCAGTACTTTCAACATTCATCAAAAATTTGCCAGATATAAAATACAAGGTTCTTCCTTTCATCTTTCATGTACGTCTCAGCCAATCTGATCTAAAAGAGCCTTATTGTGCTCAGAGTGGCTCCCTCATTCTATTTGAAAACCTTTAATGACTACACATTTCTCAGAAAATAAACTTGAAATTACTTAATCTCACATGCAAGGCTTTTACTATTGCTATGAAAACTGCTGTCCCATTTTTGTTTCCAACCGTGGACCCTACTTTCTGGACACATTGAATTGGGCTCCATGTTCCAAAAGTACTTTTCAGTTTCTGATTTTTTGTTTGTGTCATTTCTTCTAGGAGAAAAGGAATCATTCCCCTTTCCAGTTAATATCCTACCTTGACATTGCTTGGAATGCAACCATGGATCTTGAAGTGTGTGATGATTGAGAATTTGGGAAGTACATCACTTAGAGAAATTCTGAGTTATTGAGTTCTTGTATTTCAGGTTGGCAACAAACGTGCATTTTCCAACTTGTCAACAAAGTAGTTCTGAGTTCTTTCGTTTTAAAAATGACACATTTTCATCTGAAAGAAGGGTTCAATAGAAGTAAAATCTAATGGGAAAATTATTGCTTTATTTTAAGCAGGATTTGTCACCATCACATCATCTGTTTCTAATATCTTGCTAGATTGATTAGCAGGTGAAATTTGTCACAAATTCACTGAAATATTCCATTTTTGCATCTGGAAAATTCAACATTGAGTAGCTTCAGGAAGTATTGACAATTCTCATTCAGATCGGGAGACGACTCTTATTTAATCTTGGCACTCATCACCATTAGCTCTTTATTTATCGACAGTATTCTTATGAAGTATTCATTTTCATTTTAGTTTAACTCAACATATTGAGCTTCATAAATAAGTCTGCATTAAGAATGAGCCATCTAATAAACAGTGAATAGGAGGCCAGATGCCTGGAGGTCCCGTAAGTCACCAGAGTATTAGAATAAAGAAGTGTTTCATGGGCTGCATATTTATGACATGTTACTCTAAAGTCCATTGAGTATTAGAAGCAACAAATTTTGTGTTTTTACTTAATCGTTGCAAAACATTGATTGATCTAAAAATAAAAGGATAAAAGGTGAAATTTCAAGTTGTGTGACAAATAACATCACCACAGCTCAAAATGTAACAATCGGGCTACGATGATGCTTCTTTAATCGTCAACGTCTGCAAATATTTATCATTACAATTGGTATCTTTCACTGTTCTAAATGTCACATTAATGACACAAAATTATATTATGACACGTAATGTAGTATTACAAAAAGAAGTCAGGGTAGAGGACTCCCATTTATTCCTAATTAGCTTGGGACATGATTTAGCAATACTAAAGTATGGTTTTAAATTTCTTGACCTTATGAGTGTTTCATCAACCATCTGTTATGTAGAATAATCAACCAGATATTTAGGGCTATAAAGTCAAAGTAAATAATAAATGGTATACAGAGAGAACGAGCTTTGTAGTAAAACAAAAATGCATTCTAGGCACATATATATTCTATTTATGTAGTACATTTGCGAGTGTGATTTCTTAGGGTCAAAGTGGTTTATTATGTTTTACAAATACTCAGAACCCACTAACATTGTATGTTGATATGGAAAAGCTTATATGTGTTATATAAGTATACTCAAAAGGGATTATTATTTAACCTAATCATAAAAATGATGTGAGCAGATTTTAAATCCCTTTTTCCTTTTTGCTTAAACTATTTCACACGTGTCAAAGCCTGCCTCTTTAATCTTTACTACCACAAAGTTGTATCAACAAGGTCTAGCAAATTCTTTTAATTCAATAATAAAACTTCAGTGGTATCAGCCTTTTGTCTTTATTGTTTTTGTCTTACTTAATGTAATAAATGTCTTCATAGAGCATTTTTGTAATTGTGTGCTTTTTAGTAGCTTTGCCAGCAGGAATGATATACAAAATATCGAATAAATGGTAAGGCACAGAAACTGACCAATCACCATGGGTTCCTGGACTAGTCCCCAGGATACCACAGTCAACCAGAACAGTTGCTGCCAGAAAAAGCCAATATGCTTGGCCAGGTGTGTTTTAGTTGCATATCATCCCTGCTCTGAAGTGGATGTTCTGCATTGTGATTTGGGTGTCAAGAAGAACAATAATGATAAAATAAGTCCCCTAATATCTCTCAAAGAATAAAAAGCTCTTATTTTTTGGAACCAAACTATAAACGGACCATTCGATGATTTGTTGTTTACTTCTGGTTCTTTGATTAATTCTGGGTGTATTCAGGGGGCTCTTGACTAATTTTCAGGTCTTTTTGCATTATAAGGGTGTTATGTATAATTCGGAAGATATCATATCCCACCACCTTGTGCTATACATACAATCTTCCATTGTCTGAACTGTGAAGATACTGTTATGTGGGGTATCAGAAAATGAAGATCCCAGACCCAAATTTGCTACTAACAAATGTTGTGCTCTCAGATTAATTATAAAGAACTTCAGTCTCTTTACTTGCAAAATTCAGATTTCAAATTACCGATCTGTAAATATTCATGTGACTTAATTCATTGATTGAAAATAAGTTGGAAATAAAGACAGATATTTCTAGATTTATATCCAGACTCTCAGTATGAAAAATGGATCGTTTATTTTTAGTGTTATTCTAAGGCCAATCATATAGTGGAATTTTAGTCATGGCCTCAAAGCATTAATTAATTTCAAATGTACACCCATCAAATTCCATGCTTACTAGAGATTAAGCAGGCATTAAGTTTTTCTTACTGTTTAGATACTAACTTATAAATTCCGTGAGACAGTAAGAAGTAGTGGAATAATCAAAGAGACTGCTTTATAAGCAGTTATAAAGAGGATCTTTCATCTGTCCCTTAATGCAATTTTCACTTTACTTTTAAGTTGTGATAATTTTTCTTGTGCTGAATCGAAATTTATCTTTGTAACACAATAGAAGATATAATTATCTAAGTATTTTAATGGCTTTAATATGATCACAGGAGGCAACCCTAAAGGAAACAAATATTTGAAAATAATCCAGTATACTGGTTATGAAAATAATACTACAAACTATTAAAATGAGTTTTATCTGGTCATTTTTTTTGCATTTGATTATTCAAGTAACCCTAGGAAAGGGTTCTTGAGCATGCTACTAGAAATTAAAGCAGTATTTCTCAAATCCAGCTTTGAAATATTAGACTAATTTTGGAAACTTAGAAAAAAATGTTGATATCTGAACTCTGAACAACTCAGAAAAATTTCTTCATAATTTTTTGAAACCATTCATTCAAAGCCAATTCATTCAAAATATTTTGAAACATTAAGTTAGAGCAACAATACATACCTAAATAAATAATATGACAATTACTCAAACTAGTATGTGATTAGAGATATTAAGGCAGTGTTCCTCAAATTTGCTGCACATTCTAATCGCCTGGACAAGCTTTAAAAAATACTGATTCCTGAATCGCCTCCCATACTTTCTGATTTAGTTAGTGTGAGGTGAAACATGAGCAGTGAGTTTTTTAAAACTTCCCCAGGTAATACAAATGTGAAACAAACTCTGGAAACCACTACATTAAAGAATGCTTCTGTATCAATAGTTTTGTTATTTTACAATAATTGCATATTAAAATGTGAAAATCTAAAAAAATAGCTGTTCTCCAAAAAAACAGAAATATAAGATGTTCAGAATGCAGTATTCCAGCTAGAACTCAAGTATTGCTCCACGTATGGTGTATAAAGTGCTGTTCCTTTAGATATCTATTTTGTTCATGTATAAGACGTTGTTTTTTTAAAAATACCTTTTAGCACATTTGTGATATAAATTATGCAGAAAATTGGAAATATTGGGAGTTGTCAATGTTAAAAACAGATATACTGCCTAATTTTTATTGCCAGTTCATCTGGATTATTATTTTCACTTGCTTGATCTAAAATTTTAAGGATAGATTCAAGTTCGCTAATGCCAGTGGATGTTCCTTTTCAAAAAATGTTTTGGCTTTATTTTTTTTAACAACTCCAATACTGTTCAGTAATGAAAAAAACAGATTTTTTTCAATTGTTCTCTCCGTTGGTGATTTTGAATTGCAGGTAGTATGAAGCCTTGCTATGTATTTTCAGAATTGCTTTGGAAGGTTATTCATACTTTCAGGTGTTTTCTTTCATTCTGTTTCGATTTGTTTTGTTTAGGTATGTCTATATTGGGCATACAAAAGAATGGAGTTCTTTAGGTGAACTACACTACTGTTGGTGAAAATAGATTTTTATTCTTGACATTAAAACTAATCTTCCAGTCATTAAGCAGTGTGAATAAGATTGACAAAGCTGAAATCATTAGATGATCATTGAATTATACAGGCAGTATATCGTATTTACTGTCTGTGTAATTGCTTAAGCAAAGGGGGACTTCAATGTCATTTTGCAATGGGCATGACTGACAATATGTAACAATAAAGTGCAGGCATGTCCTCAGTGTAACAGATACTTAGGAGAGCCTTGTCTTTAATATTATCAATACTTTCAAAATAATAATTCCTCCTAATATTTGGTAAAACTCTAAATGCTATTCCCAATGTCTCAGGAGACTTTAATGAATCGTTTTTGGTAAGGTCTCTAAATTAGAAAGCAGATTAATAGTTAGAAATTTATAAACCATGGAAAGATAGCCTCAATAATAGCCTGACACCCTGTCACTCACCACTCCCTGTTACTCATCCACTCAGGGCTGATTCTTATAGCCTGGAGGAGAACATGCATATTTTGATACATTAAAGCAGAACAACTTAGAAGTTAAATGCTATTCAGCAATAAAAAAATGACAATCTACCAATACACAAAAAAACCTGATAAATCTCAAAAATATTATGTGAGAAAGAAACCAGAAACAAAAGAATACACATTGTGTGATCCTATTTATAAGAAATTCTGGAACAGGCAATAGTAATCTATACTAAGAGAAATTGAATCAGTATTTGCTTATAACTGGAAAGTGAAATGATTGGCTGAAGCATGAGAAAAATATTTGGAAGCATAGCAATGTCCTAAATCTTGATTGTGGCTATGATTACACAAATATATACACTTGTTAAAATTTACCAAATTGAAATTCATTGACCTGAAAATAATAGGCACCTTTTATTACATGAAATTTACATTTAATAAAATTAATTTTTAAAAAAGAAGTGGCATTTTCTTTTGTTTTCCATTTATTTCTTGGAATGAGAATGTGAGAACTGGAACTCTATCAGACATACCAGATGATGGGAACAGGATCTATTTCCTAGGATATACTGGAAACATACATGAAGGACCTCCATTCTCTAGTAATGATATGGATCTCCCAGAACAGTCTTGGACTCTTCATCTCTGATGTTCTTTTACATAAGAGAACAATGAACTTATATTTTGTTTAAGGTATTACTTTTCAGTATTATGCTCCTTGAAGCTGTAACTAATTGTAAATAATACATATCAGTTCCAGGCAGAAAGAATATTTTAATTAAGAAAATTAAATCAGTGTTTTAATTTATCATATAAAACACTAGAATCTAAAAGAACAAAACTTACAGACTTTAGTGAAGAAAAATACTGGAAATCAAATATTCTATACCCATAAAAGAGCTATGTAAAGACTCAGGAAAGATTTTTCAACAAAGAAGGATTCAGAGTAACCTGTATGAAGAAATTATTTAGAAAACTAGTCTAATTAAATTAAAAGTAAATCAAAACAAATTTTCAAGATGGCAGAAGAATAAAATCATAATAAATAATGGAGAGCCATAAATGCTGTAATAAATTAATACATATGAATTAATAATGATAATACAACTTGAGGTTGATAAAATGTGTTAACAATTACACATACACACACAGCTAAGAGAAGAAACAATAGCTTAGACCAAAAATTCTAAAGTTTTTTTAAGAATTAAAGATCAGTGAGAGAATTAAAATGATAGAAAGGCATCGTTTCAATGGTGAAGAGATGAAAAAGTAGGTAAACAAAACTGAATATGGAGGGGCATTTGTTATTTAAATTTAATGTCACGGTAGGGAAATACAGATCTAATATTTTAAAGATAAAATGATGACAGTAGACAAATTGAGGTACATAATGAAACTTCCAAATAGTGGGAATATGAATAATAATAAGAAACTTGCTCAATCAAACAAAATAAGAAAAGGGTAAAATATAAAATAATAAAAAATTGTAACAGGAAATATTGTGAGATAAAATAATTATAATAAATTTGAGTTAGCTCATTTCCCTAACAAGAAACACATACTTTAAAATAATCTAAGATTTGTAAGAGTTATGGCCAAGTTCTAGTTGTTAGTGGTGAAATTATACACATTTAGAAAGAGGATTCATTCAATTGTAAGTTGATTAGACAGTTTTTATGAATTTCTCAATTAATACCCATTTGTAAAAATATCCTCCTTTATCATTTTAAATTTTAAAATGGCTAGATATCTTGAATTATTTTGCTTATCTTCCCTCTTATCTCCTTTTCTCATACTAATAGCATTTTATGTCTATTATAACATATTTCTATTATATTCTCTCTAATATTTACCATAATTTTTCTGTCTCCACATTGTGACCTCTTGAGAGAAGGCATTCTGTATTATAATAGCTTAAGCAATGGTCTATTGTAAAGAAAGTCTATCTCTCTCCTTATTATAAACTCTCTGTGTGATTCCTTTGGCCACATTTCCATCATTTGTAGGGCCTACGAAAACATTTTGCCAAAAAATGAGTTTAACCTAAGTGATTGTTGAATAAAATTCAATTTTATATATAGAGTCTTTCCAACTATAGGAAATACCTTGAGAAACATAAATGAGAAAATGAAACATCAGAAGAGTCAAAAAATGGCATGTATATCAAGTTCTAATATTCGCAGTCTTCATAGGCAGCTCTTATATTTTTAATCAAAATACATACTCTCTTATTTGACGACATGTCTACTAAAACTAGCCGTCCCTTTTTGCAGCTCTTAGAAGATTAAAAGAAGCATATTAAAAAGGTGCTGTTGGATAAGAGGATTATAAAAGTAGCTGCCAGGTAAACATGTAGCTCTGAGAAAAGATTGCTAATCGCATAAATGTGAATAAAATAGAGAAACAATTATTCAAAGCAGATTTGAGAATTATAGTGGTAAAATGTCCTAGAAGCTTAATCACCCCTTTGGACATTTTTTTATTGTCCCACAAACAATAAAAACATGTTTACAATGATGTCATTGATACTTAAAAATGTACAAAGTCTTCCATAATCCATTTATTATGAAGAGAATGCAATGCAGTTTTAAAATATTTCTATTAAAATAGAAAAAAATGAAGAAAATTAATGTGTTGAAATATTCACTTAGACCAACACCTCATTTTATGTCAATGTCCAAATGATCCTTCATTTTAAATTTTTTAATGTTCTTTTCAATATGGTATGATCCATGTATATTTCCACTAATTCCTTAAACATCACTGAAAAATAGCTAAAGTACAAGAATAATTTCTATTGCATAAGTGAAGATATAAGTTTGCAGACAACACGAATGTCTACACAACAAACAATTTGGATAATAATGTTGAAAAAATATAAATTATAAGTGTTTTGTCCTTATCTATCAAGAAATTTGATCTATTTTTCATATACTTCATAGTTTGAAATAGTCCCTTAAATGTACACTTGCATGTTTGCTTTTATCCTTTTAATGATTTTTTGCTTAATTTACTCTATTATTAGAGGTAGAGAATTACAATTCACTGACCTGTAAAAGTCAGTTGAGTGCAGGAATTCTTTCGGAGAATCTGCTTTGTTTGAGCTGTAATACTGGTGAGGACATCTTTAAACCTCCTTGCAGGAACTGAGGAAATGAATAGAGTAGTAAATAGGGGTAAAGAAAATACCCAGGTGGACCGATATAGCCTACGTTTTCCAGTGGGTGAATGCTTTGGATTTGATTTTGTTTTTATTTATAATTTACACACAATAATTGCACATATTTATGATTATAATGTGGTGTTTTAATGCATGTATATATAATATAATAATCAAATAAAGGTAATTATCATATCCATCAGTGCAAACTTATCATTTCTTTGTGGTGACAACATTCAAAATCTTCTTTTCTAGCTTATTGAAATATATAGTATGCTGCTATTTGCTGCAGTCACCATATAGTGTAACAGAACACCAAAACTTACTCTTGTCTAACTGTAATTTTGTACCCATTGGTCAACCTCTCCTAGTCATACCATCTCCCTATATACCGCCCCCTCCCTTTGACCCTGCCTCTGGTAACCGCGATTCTACTCTCTAGTTCTGAGAAATCAACTCTTTTAGATTCTACATATGAGTGAGGTCGTGCAGTGTTTGTGTTTCTGTGCGCGGTTTATTCACTTAACATAATGACCTCCAGGTTCATCAATGTTGCTGCAAATGAGAGGATGTCATTGTTTTATGGCAGAATAGTATTTCATGGTATACATATACCACATTTTCTTTATCCATTCCTATGTAGTAGACCATTTAGGTTGATTTCATAACTTGGCTACTGTGAATAGCACTGCAATAAACATGGGAATGCAGACATCTCTTTGACATACAAAATCCATTTCCTTTGGATATATACCTAGTAAAGGAATTTCTGGATCATATGGTAATTTTGTTTTTAATATTTTGAGTAACATTCATACTGTTTTCCATAATGGCTATACTAATTTACATTGCCATCAACTGTTCATAAGAGTTCCCTTTTCCTTAATAACATTTGTTCTTTTATCTTTTTTACAATGGCCATTCTAATTGGGATGAGGTAATATCTCAATATGGTTTTGATTTATATTTTTGAATATTTTCAATGTTGAACATTTCTTCATATATCTGTTGTCCATTTGTATTAATATGTTTTCTTTTAAGAAATAGTTATTCAGGCTGGGTGCAGTGGCTCACACCTGTAATCTTAGCACTCTGGGAGGCCAAGGCGGGCAGATCGTTTGAGCTCAGGAGTTCGAAACCAGCCTGAGCAAGACCAAGACCCTCTCTCTACTAAAGATAGAAAGAAATTAGCTGGACGACTAAAAATATATATAAAAAAAATTATCTGGGCATGGTGGCACATGCCTGTAGTCCCAGCTTCTCAGGAGGCTGAGGCAGGAGGATTGCTTGAGCTCAGGAGTTTGAGGTTGCTGTGAGCTAGGCTGATGCCGTGGCACTCTAGCCCGGGTAACAGAGTGAGACTCTGTCTCAAAAAAAAAAAAAAAAGAAATAGTTATTCAGATTTTTAGCCCATTTTTAATCTCATATTTGGGTTTTTTCTTTTTTGTTGTTGTTGTTGTTGTTATTCAGTTGTTTGAGTTCATTATATATTCTGGATATTAAGCCCTTGTCTGATGTATTGTTTGCAAATACATTCTCCCATTCTGTATGTTGTCTCTTCATTTTATTGGTTGTTTCTTTTGCTGTG